>JADLZK010012325.1:0-148094 GCA_015847255.1 Hyparrhenia diplandra
AGTATATAAATATATCAAAAAAATCAGAATAGACTTTAGAAGAACAATCAACAAATAAAAATGGCAAATGACATGAAACATATATCATGGTACTTGGTTTAGAGATGCTTATACAGCACAATGATAAATATTGGTTTTTTAGGTTCTAACAGCACAATAATAAATATTAGGATACAAGAGAGATGGCTAAATTCAAATCCCAGTGCTAGATTCGCCGCCTTCATCTTCAAATAACATCCTTTCAAGCTCTGGCTCATCTAGTGAGAGATTAGCATGTTCAAGAATGCCAGCACCACTAAAGGTCTCATGATTGTCTGCCCCAACATCCCACATCTGAGTTGGCCCCTTCTTGTAATCATCAGACTTCCTTGACAGCAGACGCATTGTTGCTGTGGACAAACACTAGATCCTCAGCACGTGGAGTAAGCTTATTCCTGAGTGCGCAATCAATAAATCCATATGTACTCCAGCTAGTGAATGAGACACCTGCATAGCAAAGAAAAAAGGGGAAAAAACAATCAGTAAAATATTTTGAATAAAATTGATACTAAATTTCTGTCAATGAATTAGGTGCACATTTTGTGGCAAACAGTTTAATGGTAGCTATACTAGAATCAGAGGACATTTGCTGAAAATACCAAACCAAGGTGTGGCAACTTGCAGAGAGGTGACAGTCCCAATTCTTGAGCAACTTCGCAAGGAAGTGGCTGCTGCTGATCTAGCCATCAACAATAGCAGACCGAATAGTGTTCCCCTGCCTGTACATATTGATATAGGGAGTACAGGATTACCCCATTCTGGAGGTACAAGTGCCCAATCCAAGAAAAGAAAGAAGCAACAAGGGATTATGCAATGGATTACTTGCACTACCACTTGCCATCCTAATAAACAAGAAACAACACCACCGAATGCAGATTAAGAAAAAGAACAAGAACTGACTGCCGATATTTTGGAGGTGGAGGAGATCTAGCTGACCTGAGCACAGAGCGGGTGGAGCTGGCCGCGGCGTCGTCGGGAGAGAGGAGCGGGCGGCGCCGCGAGGCAGGATCCGCCGGCGTCAAGCAGCAAGAGCGGCCGGAGCAGCCGCCGCGGCGGCGCTGCAGGCGTCATCGCGAGAGAGCAGAGAGGAGGGGCGGCGGGCGGTGTTGCTCGCGGCCGACGCGAGAGAACGGGAGAAAAGTCACATCTCTCGACTTCCGGCTGTAACTAGGGTTTCATGCTTGCCAAATGGGCCAAAAAATGGGCTTATGAGATGACGGGCTTCAATTTGAGGTGTTTTGGGCTGAGAAGTATCGGTGGAGTATCGGATTTAATTTAATTATTTTTATTTCTCTTTTTCCCGATACTTCTCCGACACGTATCGGCGGGCGTGTCGCCGTATCGGATACATATCCCGATTCCGACACGGCGATTTCCTGCCGTATCGGTGCAACGTAGCGTGGGAGAGAGCGGGGTGGCTACGAAGCTGTGTTACTCCATGGCCTTGGCGAGCGCAACGGCAGTGGAAGCGACGACAAGGAGCAGCGCGACGAGGATCGCCATGGCTGGAGGTAGGGGATGACCCTGACGGGTGGGGTCCACTGGTCAGTGGGAGGATGGGCTAGAAGGGACAGGTGAGGCCTGTCTGTGTATAAAGATGCCAGGGGCAGGGGCGGTCATTTGGCATCCCGTGCTGACTCGGATCTGAGACACGTCAGCAAAAGTGGTAAAAACGTATGGTCGTTCGTAAGAGTGCTATTTGAAGAGTTGCCAACCGTAATAATGGTAAAAGGTTAAATATCCCTATGTAAAAGAGGCACTGAGGCCAAAGAAGCAGTCTATACATGGTTCATACACACTAACTTTGATTTTTGTTTGGCAAAATTCATCACACCTATATCCTGTATCGAGCCAATCTGTGTCTGTGAGCGCCACTGAGTTTCTACTAGGAAGGAAGGAGTGCAGTGAGTAAATTAAAAAAAAAAAATGCTATGTCTGTTTGGTCTTCTTGCATGTAAAAATGGTGAATTGGGGAACTGAAGGGAAAAAATGGCTTCCAAAAACCTTTGTTTTGGAAGAAGAGAATTGAAAGGGAAATGGGCAACATGGTTCCAAAAGTCTCTTTTCATTGAGTCTGCGTATATTTTGTAAATGAATATGATGGATGTTTTATATAAGCTTGGAACTGAACAGAAAATCCATTCAAAATTTCATAGATTGATATGAGCTGATCATCCCTGGCTGTGTAGTTCCTTCTGCAATGGTTTACTGCACTCATTGCGCTGATTACTGCCCCTCCATAAAGGACCCTGACAAAGGATATATGTGAGATCTCCTGATCTTTCTATATTATTTCAAAACCAGTCAACATGATTGTTATGAAAATGTACTTTATATGCAACTCTGTTAATGGTTGTCCATCAGATTTTCATAAAGCAATTGAAGCTCTTGTGGTTGTTTGTTGATATGAAAATGACATGTTTGATGATCAGATGTTGTGGTACATGTGGGAAGGTTCTTGATCAGGAGGTATACACTGATGAACCTACTTTTGTTAAGGATAACGCAGGGCAGGTTGGTTTTATCTCCATGCTTTGTAATCCTTGGGTTTTTCTTTTTCGTTTACCAGTTGCTGAGATTTGATATATTTTTGGGACTACACAGAGTCGCTTAGCTGGAAGTATTCTTGCAAGCATTGAGTCTGGATATTCGATTTCTCATCAAAGAACCTTAGACAAAGGTATGGTTTTTAGGGCACTTATTTATTTTACCTTTCGTGGTACTCTGTAAACTATGTTTTTGGCTTTTATTTTACCAGGGAGGGATGAAATTAGGCAGATTGTCAATAACTTATGTGTCAGTGGTGGAGAAACTATCGTTAGCAAGGCTTATCACTTCTATCAGGTATGTATTTCTGTTATCAGTCAGTAGTAAGGTTGTTTAAATGGAATGCAGCATCATGATATTGATGGTTCTCCATTCTGAAGCACAGCTAGCTGTCGACCGTAATTTTACAAGGGGACGTAGAACAACGCATGTTGCAGCTGCTTGCCTTTACATTGCCTGCAGGTATGCTACAATGTAATTGTAGGTTCACTACTTTCTTTGTTGGAACTTCAGAAGCATTTAACCTATTCTACTAACTTCAGTTCGAATATGTCCATTCGAAGTGCGCCTTGCCCCCTCCCTGTCCACTTTTGATGGGACTACTACTAGTTAATGTTATATAGATATTACCTTCCTCCTCTCTCTCTCTCTCTCTCTCTCACTCACTCACTCACTCACTCACTCACTCACACTCTCTTTTCCCCACAAATTACTATCTCTATTGTATCCTTCTTTAAACTTGCAAAAGGTTTCTTAGATACTCAGATTGAAAAGGTTTGTTTTGTCAGATACTCAGATCGAAAATCAAAATTAATTTACTGCAGGTATACTAAGTCCAGTTTAACTTTATGGCCTGTGTTTCTTGCCTCCAATTAGAAAAGTAAATACTTAACCATGATAAGGTCCCTCTCAGTGGTCCAAGGATCAGGACGGTTTAAGTGCCTAAATTATAACACAACTACACAAGTAAGCTTTTCCATACCATATAAACGCATGTCAAACCCATTCGAGAGGCTTTGTTATATTGGCTGCATTCCACCAAGTAAACAGAACATATTCTCTGCACATTTAGTATACTTTCTAAAGAATATCGCACCATTGTAACCTGTGGTTACTGAATTTTCTTTTGCAAACTTATTAGCAGCCAGGATGTATTAGACCTGTTCCTTTTTATTTCTTTTGCCTAATACACCATGAAGCATGAGTAACATTTATACCATCATCTATTTCTTTGAAAACTCCTATTTTTCATTAATTGTTCCTGAACTCACAATTTAGTTTATTTTATCTTATTTAATGCTCAAAATACTGTTTTTCGCCTTCATGCTTTTGTTGGTATCTGTTGCAAAGTTTATTTTGTTTTTTCAGCAAGGTATATTGTAGTACTAATGTTTGGTTTCACCCAACTTTTCTTGCCAGGCAAAGTAAGAAACCTTATCTTCTTATCGATTTCTCTGACCATCTCCAAATAAGCGTGTGAGTATACCAACTCTTTGGCCTTCTATATGACTCAATGAAGGGTCTCATTTGGATTTTCTTTCAGTTATGTCCTAGGTGCTGTTTTCCTCCAGCTCTGCCAAGTTTTGCTGCTCGCAGATCATCCAGTTGTTCAGAAACTTGTAGATCCCAGCCTTTTCATCCATCGTTTTACTCACCGTAAGCTGATAACATATATGTTACATTGTATATTTCATTCTTTGGATCTGCTGTATGTAGTACGTATGTGCTATTGTTCGAAGGTGTTACAGAATTGTCTTCTCTGTATTCCTCCAACCCTAGAAGGGTGGGTATATAGTTGGGTGTACATGGGCCTCTATTGGGCCTCCTCTACACATATACACTAACACCCCCCCCCCGCTAGTTTGAACTACCGACCTGGCGGAGATCAAGACCGAACAATCAAAGAAAGCAACACACACAGGGCCCCCCGCAGCTACAACTAGCTACCGGCTACGTTGAGGCTGGATCGAAACTCCGAGAACGTCGAGGAGGGTAGACCCTTGGTGAAGATGTCGGCAAATTGGGAGGTGGTCGGGACATGGAGGACCCGGACAGCGCCGATAGCAACCAGGTCACGGACAAAGTGCAAGTCGATCTCCACATGCTTCGTCCGTTGATGCTGAACCGTGTTGGTGGAGAGGTAGACGGCGCTGACGTTGTCACAGTAGACAAGAGTAGTCTTGGTGAGCAGACTGTGAAGCTCAGCCAAGAGCTGACGTAACTAGCACGCCTCCGCCACACCGTTGGCGACAGCCCGATACTCCGCCTCTGCACTGGAGCGGGAGACAACCGGCTGCCGCTTGGACGACCAGGAGACAAGGTTGCCGCCGAGGAAGACGGCATAACCGGAGGTGGAGCGGCGAGTGTCCGGGCACCCAGCCTAGTCAGCATCAGTGTAGACAACGAGCTCAGTGGAGGGAGACCGGTGGAGAGCCAGACCTAAGTCAACAGTGCCACGGATATAGCGGAGGAGGTGCTTCATCGCAGCAAGATGTGGCTCGCGGGGATCATGCATATGAAGACAAACCTGCTGAACGGCATAAGCGATGTCAGGCCTGGTGAAGGTGAGGTACTGCAACGCACCGACCTGCACTCGGGGAAGGCGTATGATCCGCCACAGGATCGCCCTCATCGCCAGATAGCTTGGCCCGAGTATCAACAGAGTGGCACATGGCTTGCAATCTGTCATCCCGGCCTCTTCGGAGGATATCAAGAGCATCGGGCGCCGGTGTAGAAAGAGGCCCCGAGGGGCGCCGCCTTGTGACACCCAAGAAGTGGTGAAGCGGACCGAGATCCTTCATAGCAAACTCTCGCTTCAAAGAAGAGATCACCCATTGAAGCAAGCGTGGATGGAAGCCGTGGAGGACAATGTCATCAACATAGAGCGGCAGTGCGTCTCCCTCCCATGGCGATATACGAATAGTGAAGTGTCAGACTTTGCCTCTGTGAACCCCCGAGATAGCAGGAATGTGGCAAACCGGGAGTACCATGCCCGAGGAGCCTACTTCAGTCCATAGAGCGACTTGTTGAGCCGGCAGACTAGATCAGGACAACTGGAATCCACAAACCCGGCTGGCTGACTGCAGTAAACTGTCTCCGACAAAGTGCCATGGAGGAAAGCATTCTTGACATCCAGCTGATGCACAAGCCAAGAGCGAGCTAGGGCGAGCGAGAGCACTGTGTGCACTGTAGCAGGCTTCACAACCGGACTGAATGTCTCATCATAGTCCACACCAGGGCGCTGAGTGAAACCCCGGAGTACCCAACGAGCTTTGTATCGCTCCAAACTGCCATCAGCTCGACGCTTATGTGTCCAGATCCACTTGCCGGTCACCACATTGCCACCAGACGGACGTGGCACGAGGTCCCACGTCTGGTTGGCAAGAAGAGCTTCGTACTCCTCTTCCATTGCGCACCGCCAGTGAGGGTCCGCCAGGGCGGCGCGGACAGAGGAGGGTACCGGAGAGACCTGCGGCCCCCGGTGGTGGAGAGAGCTGCGGGCCGAAGTACACCAGCCGCCCGTTGAGTCACCATGGGATGAGTGTGGCGAGGGTCCCGATGGATGACCGACGGGTGGTATACCTCGGGTCGGCACGAGTTCGGGCGCGGTGGAGGCGGTGCGGGCGGCGGTGACGGCTCCGGCTCAAGAGTGGTGCCGGGGCCGCCTGGCCCGACGCGTGGCGCGCCACAGTGGCGCCGGCCGCGCGTGTGGTGAGAGAGCGGCGCCGTCGCGCGTGGCTCTGGCGCAAGGTGCCGCTCCGGGGGCGTGGCGTGGCGGCAAAGAAGGTGCAGTGCCGAGGCCGCACGTGGCGCATCGAGGGCGCCCGGAGTACTGTGGAAAGAGGCCAAAAAGGAACTAGTGGCGGAGCCACCGGGTCAGGAAACATGGACTCCAACTCAGGTCTCGAGGAAGGCGTGGAGGAGGTCGAGTACGGAAAATCCGACTCGTCGAAGACGACGTGCCGGGAGATGAGCACCCGCCGAGAAGTAAGGTCATAGCAACGGTACCCCTTATGGTCGGGGGAGTAACCAAGAAACACACACTGTGTCGAGCGGGGCGCTAGCTTGTGAGGAGCAGTGGCGGCGATGTTAGGGTAACATGCGCAACCGAAGACACGAAGGTGAGTGTAGCTAGGAGGGGCACCGAAGAGAGCGTGGTGTGGAGTGGGAGCGGGACAAGCAGTGGAAGGGAGACGGTTGAGAAGGTAGGTGGCGGTGTGGAGGCTCTCGGCCCACAAGCACGGGGGCAGAGAGGCCTGAAGGAGGAGAGTGTGCATAGTGCCATTCGTGGTGTGAATCATGCGCTCGGCCTTGCCGTTCTGGGAAGAGGTGTACGGGCAAGACATGCGCAACTGAACACCGTGAGAGAGGAAGAAAGAGCGAGAGGTGTGGTTATCGAACTCACGCCCGTTGTCGCACTAGACGGCCTTGACAGTGAGGCCGAACTGAGTGGACACCCACGCAAAGAAGTGGAGGAGGGTGGGAAACGTCTCAGACTTGGCACGCAACGGAAAAGTCCATGAGTAATGAGAGAAATCATCAACTACCACAAGATAGTATTTGAGCCCAGAAATGCTCGGTACAGGAGAGGTCCACACATCACAGTGTACAAGATCAAAAGCATGCGTGGCATGCGAAGAAGAAAACGGAAGTCTAACATGACGACCAAGTTGGCACGCATGACAAAAGTGCTCGCATGAGTGAGTACAAGTGATGTCCGCGACTACGATCGAGCCGAGCCAAAAACGTTGCGGCCGGGGGTGACCAAGCCGGCGGTGCCAAGTAGTGGAAGAGGGTGTCACGGCAAGAGCAGCAGCAGAAGTCGGAAGTCGAAGAGTGTAAAGGGGCCCCGTGCTATCACATCGGAGAAGTGGTCGCCGGGAAGCCAAATCCTTCACAGTAAGACCAGAAGTGTCAAATTCAACAGAACAAGAGTTATCAGCAGTGAACTGACGAATAGAAAGAAGATTGTGGACCATTTGAGGGGCAACAAGAACATTCGAAAGCCGAAAAGGACCAGAGGCAGAACCCACGGAGGTGACAGGGAGACAAGACCCATCACCCACCATGATAGAAGAGGGACAGGAGGGATAAGGAGGTCTGATGGAAGATAGTATACCAAAGATCCCGGAGTGGTGTGGTAGGAAGCGCACCGAGTCGAACCACTCGGTCGGGCGGTGTCACCCGACGGTCTTTGAAGGATCGTGCCGGGGCGGTCGGATCCCCGCCCCGCCCCCGCCGGGTCGAAGGCTGGTTGGGCGGAGGTGTGAACCCCAGTCGGGCGGAGCGAGTGGACTAAAGTCGGGCGCAGTGGAGGGAGGGCCGGTGAACATGGCGGCCGGGCGGAGTGGGGGCCGAGAACCGCCGCCCCGGGCGGGGGGAACGGCCACATGGAGATGCGCCCGGACCATGGGTTGTTGAAGGATGGCGGGGACGCACCTCCGGGGACGGGGGAGCGGAGCGAGAGGTGGAGTGGGTCCACCCCTACCAACACCACCACCACCACCACCACGGCCAGCACCACCACCACCACCACCTCGGCCACTTCGCCGGCGACGACCACCACCACCACCGCGACCCCCCGCACCCCCGCTCGGCCCAGGGGAAGGAGCGCCAAGGGGAGAAGGCGGGGGTGTAGCGACGAGGGCGGAGGTGGAGGAAGAGGTAGACGAAGCCGCTGAAGAGGCTGTCACGGGTCCAGGGTGAGCTCCAGAGCGAGGTCGTCCGGACCTGTAGGAAGGTGGGGAAGGGCCACTGACGGGTGATCCAGGTACGCAGGTGTGCGAAGGGGCCGTTGAGACCCCGCAGGACATTGAGCACCAGGACGCGATCGTGCATCGGGTACCCAAGGTCACGAAGAGCATCGGCCTTGCTCTTCATTTGCCGGCAGAAGTCGCCGACGGGGAGGTCCCCCTGCTCGAAGGTACGGAAGTCGGCGTCGAGCTGGATGGCCCGGGCCTCGGCGTTGCCGAGGAACTGCCTCTCGAGGGCAAGCCAGACGTGGCGCGCAGTGACACCGTGAGCCCGGACAATGTCCTGTAGATCGAGGGAGATGGTCCCAACGATCCAGGACATGGCGACGCTGTCGAGGCACTGCCATGCCGGGTCCCGTGCCGTGATCGGCGTGTCGAGGAGGACGTGGTCGTCGAGGACATAGCGGCGGAGAGCGAGGAGCATCTGGTCACGCCAACGAGTGTAGGAGGTGGACGTAGAGTCAAGGACGACGGTGACCAGGTGCTTGACGTTTGTGACGCCGGCGGCCTGGAGGTGGAGGAAGGCGACCATGGGGTCGGTGGGGTCGGCCGGGAGCCGGACTCGATGGAGTAGGCGCGGGGGGGGGGCGCGGCCGGTAGGGAGGAGGAGGCGCCGTGCTCGTGAAGACGGCGGGCGGCCGGCTAGGCGGACCGAGAAGGAAGCGCTCCGCCTGCAACCCGACGGCCGAGAGCATCGGCGGCGGTGCGCCGCGCTCCCAAGCGAGGGCGGCCGCACGAACACGCTCCCCGAGCCGCGCAAGCTTCAGCCTTGGCGCCGAGAGGGCCTCGGCAAGCGCCGCGTTGGGTCCGGGAGCACCGCCGAGGAGGGTCCCCTTGCCGCGTAGAGTGGGCTTTGTGAGGGGCGCGGGAGGGCGTCACTGCGCCAGGGAAGGGCGCCACCGGGGCCCTCGCGCCGCGCTGCAGCGGCCGCTGGCTGCAGGCGGCGGCCCGGGAGCAAGGAGCGGAGGAGGAGGGAGGCGGCGGCGGGCCGCCCGTGGCGGCGAGGACGGCGGCCGAGGGCGGCGGCGCCTCCCGGGTGTGCTGTCCCGTGCGGTAAAACGCCGGAGGAGAGGTGGTCGCGGCCGGGCGCTCGGGGGCCGCATAGGAGAGGGAGGGGAAGGAGTAGGGATGAAAGTGGTATGGATAATCCTCCGCACCGATCCGCTCCGAATCCGAATTTTAAGGATATGGAGAAGTGTTTTTAATATCCGTGCGGATGTGGATAATCCGAATCCGACTATATGCGGATACGGTGTAGGATATGGTATTGGCAAAATCCGGCGGATATGGATTATCCGATAATTAAACATGGATTATCCGGTGTCTATAATAGGATATCCGAACATTTTACGCAGCTCAAACGACAACAATAATATAAGTATATTTGGTGTTCCGGTGATTGCATATTTGCCTAATTTAGGTGTTATTAGGCAACAACGATGGCGCATAGTCTAATATGCGGACACATGCGGTCGATTCGTTCAGTAGCCCTACACACGCACTAACGAGTCACGCCGGCGGCCCACCAATTCTGCTCATGACTTTGTTTAAAATGTTGTTTTTCATTATAGAAAACAACGTTTAAGCATATATTATCCGACTTCTAAAAGTCCGCTTCCGCTCCGACACCGGTCCGAACCCGTACCATTTCCGACATCCTAAAAAATCCGTATTCGCATCCGAATCCATACAATATCCGATCCGCTCCAAATCCGATTAGAAAAAGAGGATTAGGATATGGGAGAGCCATTATCCGCTCCGATCCGATCCGTTTTCATCCCTAGGAAGGAGGATAGGGGAGGGAAGAGATGCGGCTGCTCGTCGGAGGGCGGCGGCGCTGGCGGCCGGCCAGCCATGAGAGGCGGCGGCAGCGGGATTTCGGGAGAAAAGGTCGGGAGGAAAGAAACTAGCGTGATACCATGTTACAGAATTGTCTTCTCTGTATTCCTCCATCCCTAGAAGGGTGGGTATATAGTTGGGTGTACATGGGCCTCTATTGGGCCTCCTCTACACATATACACTAACAGAAGGGTTGAGGTATCCACAAAAATGTTTATATGTTGCATTGTATATGGCGACCAGATTGGCACATGGGTGGTGTTAGAATATAGCTTAAAATAGAGTAGTAGACTGGGTAAGCATGTTGACCAGTCATGTGGCTGGCTTAGAGTGAATCAAGGAGATCTTGACCGGCATTAGTTCTATGAGCCTCACGTCAAGATCTCCTCACCCCTATATGTAACAGCCCTGTCTCATTCTATTATCCATCAACCATTCCACCGTGTTCATATTCTCTTACATGGTATCACGAGTCCGGGTTCTATCCTAGGCTTCAGGCTTCCGCTACCGCGCCGCCCCTGGGGAGGTCGATCCCGATCTCCGCCGGGGGCAGCGCCCTCGTAGGATGCACGGTCGATCCTTCTGATCTGCTGCGTCGTTGTCGTCAAGGAGCAGCAGACCCACCTCTCCGCGTCATCGCTGTCATTGCCGCCGTTGCCGCCAGCCGCCCGGGTGTAGGGCGTTGCGGGGAGTCCGTCTTCTCCGTGCGGGATCCACCGCCGTGGAGGCCCGCCGCCTTCCCGCGGGATCCGTCGCCGTGGGGAGGCCACCGCCTCCGCAGGGTGTGCCGCCCTCCCTCTGTTTCCCTCCGCCTCTCTTTTCTTTTTCCTGTGGCTATTCACCACGATGGGTAAGAGACAAGGAGAGGGGCTGGAAATTGATTGGAGGCACCCGAGATTGTATCCTGGTTCTGGTGCTGCTGCTGTTTTGTTTTTTCCCGATCAGAGATCGGTTTGCGTCTTCGTCGCCATTCAATCGTCGACACTCCCGAAGGACGAGGTTGTTGCTGCACCTTCCAGGCTGTAGCACGATGCTCGTGGTCAAGCCTCCCTCGCCGGTGTCGCCGCCTATTCAGGTGGTGGCGCCACCCGCCGCCGGTCCTCGTCAAGCAGGCGCTCGATCCACCTCCGCGCCTCCAGCCGTTCTCACGCGGACACCGCTGCGGACCTTCTGAAGGAAGACGAAGTCGCCACCCCTGCTCTGAGCGTGACTTTTGCTGCAACTTACGCCGTCGCCACCCCTGTCCTGAGCGTGACCCAAGTTGCAAACTATGCCGTCTACCATCGTCGTCCGCCGCTACCGTCCTGCTGCTGTCCTCGGCAAGAAGCTGCTGAGTTTTACTTGAGCACCTCGACGACGCTTCGACCCGCGCTTCCTCCATGGCTTCAACCACGTCCACCTCGACTTGGCTACCCCAGCACTAAGGGGCTACCATCTTCTTGAGCCCCAGTCGCAGCATTCCCACCGGCGTTCCGACCGCAGGGGGGATACGTCTCCATTATTTTCCAGTCCGTTCGTTCGTGTTGCTACCGCTACGACTGCGGGGGGATGTTAGAATATAGCTTAAAATAGAATAGTAGACTGGGTAAGCATGTTGACCAGTCATGTGGCTGGCTTAGAGTGAATCAAGGAGATCTTGACCGGCATTAGTTCTATGAGCCTCACGTCAAGATCTCCTCACCCCTATATGTAACAGCCCTGTCTCATTCTATAATCCATCGACCTCATTATACGCATCCTACATTTCTTACAGGTGGTTATCTGCAGGTTTTGATTAATGGCATTGCGTGTTCGGCAAATCTGTTTAGTGCAATCTGAGACTCATCTTCATCTAATCTCACCTCATGGCTAATTGAAAATTGTGCCACTGCACAATCTGTAGACTAGTCATGTTCTTTGTGCAAATGTTGTGATTTATATGTTTATCAGAACATTCTATGTGTGACCAGAATTAGTTACCCTATTTATGTATGTGGGTCTGATTATTTGAGTGTTTTATAGTATATATTGGTTTTGTTTTTAGGTTTGCTGGGAGAAAGAAATAATGCTATCTCAGACACAGCTTTACGCATTGTAGCTAGCATGAAGAGAGATTGGATGCAGGCAGGCGTTTCTTCTTTTGTTTTGCTTCCATGTTTTTTGTTTCACAAGGCTGTGACTGGATTACTTCCTTGCTCTATGTTGCAGACTGGGAGGAAGCCAAGTGGATTATGTGGTGCAGCATTATACATAGCTGCACTCTCTCATGGGAAAAATTGCACCAAGGCAGATATTGTAAGTTCAGATGCTCGTGAGATATCTTGAACTAATTCAACAATCTATATTATGTATATTTTGTTTTATGTTTTAGTGATGACATCAATTACTACTTTTGCAGGTCTCTGTTGTGCATGTGTGTGAGGCCACTCTAACGAAGCGATTGATAGAGTTTGAAAATACAGATTCTGGCAGTTTAACGGTATGTTTCTTCCACACAATTTCCAAATTTGTTGAACCTGCGATGTATAGTATTTAATTAAAATTCCTTGTGATATTCTGCAATTTATTCTTGGGACACTGACTGCTAAGTGTTAACTCACGCAGTGTTGTTCTCATTGGAATAGTGTCATTTGTTGGTAAGCTGCTATTGTGCAGCATAATGAATTGCTCCGCAAAACATGAGTTCTATTGTTTATGGCTGGGATTAGATCTCATGATAGCAGTTTGACATTCCAATTTTCAGGAAGAAGCTCAGATCCATGGCCATACTGGTCCTTTCTAAGTAACTGTGAGGGACCGGTATTTTGTCCGTGGATTCACAATTTTAGGCTGGCCATTTGTAGGCCTGTTCCCACATAATTGCCAGTATCTAGCGTTCCCTTTCATAAACATGTTTCATCAATTTGATTTTTTAATGCTTCTGGATTCTTATTAGTTGTCCTGCTACCTTTTATAGAACATAGGTCGCTTGTGGATTTGCAACTCTGATCATGTGTAATACACTAATAAACAAGTACAGACCTTAAGGAGTTAGGAGGCAATAATAATGTGTCCCCTATGAGGAATATATTGCTTCTGTTGTCATTCTTAATGTATGTTATCACCATTGCATTTTTTAAACAGTTCTCTTAAGATGTGAGCATGCCTATATCTTCATGCCCCTTTGTTAGATTGGAGAATTTCTGCAAACAGCTGATGAATATAATGAAGAGACTATTACAAAACATTCGCCCAAGCCTGGAGAAATCCTTTGCAAACACAAGGATAAAAAGGGTTTCGAACATTTTGCCCATGGACTTTGTGAAAAATGCTACAATAAGGTAGATCTTATCTACAATGCACACAACACATTGACTTGCAGACTAGACTACATTTGCTTTTTACAGTTTGTCTGATTGCCAGTTCACTAAACTGTCGGGTGGACTAGAAGGTGGTGCTGACCCTCCAGCATTCCAACAAGCTGAAAAGAAAAGACTTGAAGCTGCTAAAAGGGCTGAAGAAGCTGCTGCAGTTAAGGAGGCAGCGCTGGAAGAATCACTTTGCGACACACAGAATTCTGAGGTTGAGAGTACCATAACTCCTAGAAAGGTAGTTGATTAAGAAACAAACAATTCTTTCCCTGTGTGGAACATTTTTCTCGTCTAGGAGCAGCTAAATGTTCTAGCAGAAAGAAAAGAAATGTTGTAGTGCTTGGCATTGGCACAGCCGTCAGCATAGGTGGAAGGCTAAACTAATTTGGACATCCATGGATTTTGACAAATGACCTAGAAATTCAAATTTTGGTGGGGGACCATCTCTTCCTAGTTCATTTTTTTGAACTAGAGAGTATCCATTGGACATCCATGGACATCCAACTTCCACCTAGACCCGTCAGTAGTGGCCAGGGCTGTATCTATTCCATTCAAGCCATGTCTGCCAATTGCTGTCAGCAACATAAATAAATTTTACTGTTAAAAAATATCTTTTCATTCCTTTTTGTAGAATGGTTTTTTTATTCTTTGAAAGCGTTGTTAGGTGGGTAACAATACTAGGTGGGTACATGAAAGCTACCCCATGAAACATATGTAGAAGTTTAGAACAATTCCTAAAATAAAGTTACCATATGCTGGCTGAAAAGCTGATGTTCTACAGTTATACAAATTGTCAAGAGGGACATGTTATCTCTTCGATTAGCTTTTTATGTTACAACTTGTGCTTATTTCACCACCTTTTTCTGTTCTCTGGGAACACACTTTGAACAGGGTTTAAGCAGAGATAAATCTTCAACAATTGGATCTGGGGAACTCATAAATGACTCTCTGCCGCCCAAGGATCCTGAAGAGGGAGGTTTGTTACTTCCTGAACCATCATACGCTGCAGTAATTTCAGCTGTCCTGTTTTGAATTCTTGTTTGAAAGCTGAATGCTATCTTACATGCTTAGGTGAAAATTGTGAAGGCAATGCTGATTCAGACAGCCTTTCTAATATCGATGATGGAGAGGTGCTTTCTTAATGAGTCCTTTTTTATCATATTTTTCAGGATTGTTTGATTGCATAACTAGTGATAACCAAACAAGTCTTTGCAATTTTTTGTGATGCTATTTTATGAATTTTTTTTAGATTGATGTGTACATTCACAATGATGAAGAAACACAATATAAAAAGATTATCTGGGAGGAAATGAACAAAGAATACCTTGAGGTAAGTAACTCCATCTATGGTCGCATTTTATCATCTTGACTAGAGAATGCTACTACCTGCTTTTTATTTTTACAGGAACAAGCAGCCAAGGAAGCTTTGGCGTCTGAATTGGCAGCTAGAGGGATTGTTGTGGAAGAGGGAAAGAAGAAAGTAAGAAACGTTTTTGGGCAATCAAACTTCCTGTTTACCATTTTAAGTTGAATCATGTGATCATCCGTGGCTGTTTTCAAAACATAGAAACGAAGACGTAATGAAGACACCAAGAGCTCGACACCTGCTGAAACACCGGCAGAAGCCACATACAACATGCTGAAGCGGAAGGTATTCACTTGTGCTGTCACATACAATCCAAAATAAACTAGTCCTTTCGACACTGCATGTACATTCTGAACCTGATGTGCAAACAAAATGAAGGCCTGAAATTCTATATTTAACATCCCTTCTCACAGGGACTTGGTTCAAGGATCAATGAGGGAGCTGTTGGCGAACTGTACAAGGTATGCCTGTTTGTTTATGCTTGAAGTGTAGAATCCACAAATTGTATCCTGCCATGAGGTCGAATGAATTATATATTGTAAACTATTCTGCCGTATATTTTTTGAAAGAGTTTTGTTGTGTAGCTGATTTTATTTTGAAAAACTAAATGAACTAGCAACACTGTAATCGTCTATTTATGCTACATTGTGACCCGGTGGTGATTGATTCTTTTCGAGCAGACTAATGATGAAGTTGGCAGTGCAAGTAAGGAAGAAGAGATGGAATTCGACGCACTGTTTGGGCCAGACAATGCTGATGGTGAAACAGTCGATGATGGGTACAACTATGGGCGCTATGACGACGACGGCGCAGAAGCCTACAATGGCATTGATGATGATTTTAATTTCTAGGATGTAGCCGAACGGCAAAGCTGACCAGCACGTGCAAGATTCTTCATCTGTACATTATATAGTTTCTTTTGTTTTGGTAAAATGTCACGATTATTATGGAGCTATTGGATAGCCAACATAGTATGCTTGTATGTATAATAATGTTTAAAACTAGGTTCTGCCTGGTTGTTGTAACTGACTGTATGTCCTGTGTGCTCAGCGCCTGAAGTGCCTTGTACATCCACATCCACCCCAAAAGATTGCAAGTGGTGATGTAACATTTCTATTAATAAAATAGAGGAAAATTTTACACAAAAATGCGTTCATTTGATCATTTGAGCAAAATGGCCCAGCCCGGGCTTCCTATGGAAATGGGACCCCGTGCTGAAGCGCTGTCCAAGTTGAAGCTCTCCGGCCAAATCCCCGTCATGGGATGGAACCTGCCTTTGAGGCTGAACCTGTAGCGGTGCCCGTCGTGTGCTGACATGCTGGAAAGCGTCATGCCCATGCAGTGGAGCAAGTTTTCCATATGGTGATCATGGTGATATGAACGAGAGCACCTAGCTAGTCAGGGGTTCTACCGTCTGCATCATGACATTGCGTATTGTATTGTATGACATACAGCAGCACGTCTTTGGATTTTTCTACTTTGCGTTATTTTCGTCCTAAATCCTATGCTATGCACGCGTTTGGCCGGGCTAAGGTAACCCATCCGGCAACCATCGCTTTACTTTTTTTTTTAGATAATGGATAGTTCATACCCTGCTTCATCTATCGACTGATTGAATCAGACCAATTATTACATTGTTTCGTCCAACGGCACACACGTGGACAATAAAGAAAACATGTTCACGGCCTGCCGAAACAAATAACGGAAACAAAATAAGGTTCCGGCTAAGCATGACCAATATGTCTTGTAGACAACCATCCATTTGAGCTAAAAAACTACAGAGCTGACATCTCTAGGTCGGCTAAGCATGACCAATATGTCTTGTAGACAACCATCCATTTGAGCTAAAAAAAACTACAGAGCTGCCATCTCTAGGTGTTGTCCAACTAGGATCGGCTGCTCCCCGCCGATCATCATGTCGCTGCAATCTTACCCATTGTCGAAATCAGTGTGTTTCGTTGAAAAGAACCTGCAAGAAAGATTTTGGTCTGCATTTGTCAAAAACCACATTGTTCCTTGTTACCAGATTGTCCAACAAAGCGCAGAAGTTGTTGTTAATAACAATGCATAATACTTTTTGTTTGCTATTTTTGACCACCTAGTGAAAAGGTCATTCATATCTCTGGGGGGTGGGGGCGGGTGAAATTTCAAAAAGTATATGTACAACGCGCCAAAAAACTTGGCATAGGCACAATCTAAAAGAGGTGTTGTATGGTTTCGAACAGTGACAGAAGCAACATTGCCTATCACCATTCCAGTTACGCCTAAGTTATCCTTAGTTAAGATCACACCTTTCTTTAGGTACCACAAAAAAACTTTTATTTTCACAAGTACTTTAATTTGTCATAAATTCTGTGACACTCTAACCCTATTGTTAATTAACGCAACATACATGGACTTGACCGTAAAGCTTATGTATTCAGACCCCAAGCAAAGACATCCCTTTCCTCTAGTAAGTTAATATCCTGTAAAGAAGCAACAATTCTGTGCCAAGCCCTTAAGTCCACACCCACTAAGTTTTCGTCGAAAAGAAATATTTAGTGGAGATGAACTAAGCACTTATGCCACGGAAACTGTTTTCTTCTTACAATATTAAACATCGAGGGAATTTGTCTTTAAGAGGTTTATTTTCCAACCAAGTATCTATCCAAAACCTAGTTTGAGACCCATCTTTTACTTTAAACGTGCCAAAGTCCATAAAGCAGTCTTTGATATTCATTAGGCTTTTTTCAAAAATGAGAATCTGTTGTTTTTTTTAACACGTCTCCCTAAAGTTTTATCTTTTATATATTTATTCCTTAAAAGTTCCTGCCACATGCCATCCTCATTCAATAACTCGTAGACCCATTTGCTTAACAAACATTTATTTTGTATATCTAAGTTTTGTATGTCTAAACCGCATACGATCTTTGGGTTGACATAATATCTCTCATTTGACCAATCTATTTTTCCGTTTGTGCTGGTCATTTTGCCAATAAAATCTTGATCCGAAGTAGTCTAATTTTTCTAATACGCCTCTCGACAGTTCGAAAAAAATACATCATGAACATTGGTAAACTAGACAACACTGAGTTTATCAAAACCAATCGCCCCTCACCGAAAACATTTTTCCTTTCTAGTCACTAAGCTTTTCGATTCTATTCTCTTTATTGTTTAGTTTCTTAGTATTCATGGGTAAACCAAGGTAATGAAAGGGATATTTTCCAAACACGCAACCGAACAGCTACGAATAGAACTCTTCATAATCTTTTGCTTTGCCAAAACAAAAGATCTCACTTATGTGAAAGTTTATCCTGAGCCCCGATAGTTGTTCAAAGGCACCGAGCAATAGTTTCATATTTACTGCCTTTTCAACATTGTGGCTCATAAAAATCACAGTGTCATCCGCATACTGAAGGATAGACAACCCATCCTGGATTAAATTAGGGATAACCCCTTCGACCTACCCTACTTCCTTTACTCTGGCAATCGGTATGGCCAGCATGTCAACCACTATATTGAATAGTATGGGCGACATTGGATCACCTTGCCTCAAGCCTTTTCTTGTTTGGAAGTAGGAGCCTAATTCATCATTAACCTTAATATTAAGAATACCTCCTTGTGTGAATTTTTCCACCCATTCACACCATTTTTGTGAAAACCCTTTCATCCTTAACGTTTGTTGTAAAAAATCCATTTAACTTTATCATATGCCTTTTCAAAGTCTATTTTAAAAATGACTCCATCCTTTTTTTCGAGTGAAGTTCGTGTAACGTTTCATGAAGTATTACTGCACCCTCCATGATATTTCTTTCGCATGTAAAGGGCATCCGAGAAGGTCTAATTATTTTATGGGCTATGGCGAGATAGTCTATTGGTTGCGATTTTAGTGAAAATTTTGAAAGACACAATCGCAAACATATAGGCTTGTATTGCTGAATCACTTTCTGAAAGGTCCTAATGGTTAGAGGCGGGGGGGGGGGGTGAATAGCCTATTAAAAAATTCTAAAAACAACACTAAGCAAGGCGGTTAGTGAATAAGACGGCGTAGCAATTAAGCAATGCTTCAAGCTAGCTATGCAAGCCTCCTAGCAATTCTATAATCTCTAGATACACACAAAGGCTAGGTTGCAAAGTTTCTCCTAGGTGATCAAGAAACTCTAGCTAGTTCTAATTCTAGGAGCTAACAAGCCTAAGCAAACTAATTCAACTACACAAGCTATCTAGTGAAAGAAAGACAAGTGAGCTAGAATACAATACCACCGTTGTCGAGTAGAGGTTGTGGCCAATCACGGTGTACAAGAAATCTCCAACGAGCTAGAACAAGTGACACGATGATTTTTCACCGAGGTTCACGTGCTTGCCGGCACGCTAGTCCCCGTTGTGGCGATACACTCCCTTGACGGTTGCTAAGCTTAATGGCACGGTGCCAAATCCCCGGTGGGAGCTCAAGCACACCGATCATAAGAGAGGATCCACAAGCCACGAGCAATCCACTAGTGCTCCTTTCGCGAATCTCCCACAGGGTAAGGAACGACCCCTCACAAACCACCGGTGTGGCCTCGAACAAGCTCCAATATATCGAGCTCAACACCACCTCTTGCTCCAAGCCGCTAGGGAACCAAGCAAATTCCCAAGAGAAACAAGATCCCGCAGCTCCTTGGAGGATGAAGTGCCTCTAAATGCAACCAAGCAATGCAATGCACTTCTATCACTCTCAATCTCACCAAAGATTCGAAGTTTGGATGAAGAGATGAGTGGAGTGGAGTATCACAAGCTCACAATAGAGTTAGAGTGTTCAAATGTGCAAGAGAGAGCTCACAATCCCGGCCAACCAAGTATATATAGAGCTCACTAAAAAGAGAGCCGTTGGGGGGTTTTCGCGGCCGGACTCGCCGGCCCGGGCCTGGTAGTCGGTCGAGGGTCCCGGCCACGGCCGACCGCGGCGTCCCGGTCACAAGAGACAACGCCCCCTGGCCCACGGCTGACAGCCCCGATCGTGCTTCCGGTCGGTGCTTCCGGACCTGCGTCCGGTCGAAGTCGAGCAACACCCTCAAAAACATGCTCTTTGTAATTCCGATCGGAGCCACTGACCGGACGGTCCCGGTCAAAGACCGTGAGTCCGGTCGAGGGTTAGGTCAACGCGTCCGGTCGCCCTTTTCGCGTGTTTCTTCGTTTTGTTGTCGCCTTTGCTTCAACCTTGCTTCGCCTCTTGCCACAAGTTGCCAACACGTCGAAGATGATCTCGATATCATGAATGTTAGCATGTCACGATCGATTAGGCAAGAACGAAGTTAGTGCTCTCAATCCCAAATGCAATATGCAAGTCAATTGGACCTAAAAGCACTTCACCAAAGGATTAGTCGCGGCATCCCCTCTTGATAGTCGGCCATCTATCCTATAATGTGATCACACGCTCTATCGTGTCTTGATCACCAAAAGGAAAACCCTATCAAGATATACCTTTGCCTTGATCTCCGGGTTCCTCTCAAACCGACCATCGAGCTTGACGATCCATCATGTCCATCATCATCGTCCATGTTCATGATCATCATGGTCCACGTCATCCATGCAATCCTATCTCTTAAGTCACACTTAGAGCAACGGATTAGCATAACAAAGTGTGTCATCAATTTCCAAAACCAAACATGAGATTTCACTTCCGCATCTTCCTTTTTGGGTAATAGAATTATAGTTCCAAAATTAAGGCAATTTAGAGGTAGGAATCCCTGATGAAAACCTGTGAACAAAGCCATCAGATCGTCTTTTATTACATTCCAAAAGACCTGATAAAACTCTAGAGGGAAGCCGTTCGGTCCAGGTGCCTTATTATGTTCCATTTAGAAAATCGCAGCCCTTACCTCCTCTTGTGAGAAGGAATATGTCAAGTACTCATTTTCCAGTTGTGAGACCTGAGGAATGTCATCAGTTTGTGACTCATCCAACATGATCGGAGAGTTTTCTGATGGACCAAACAAGTTGTTATAATAGTTAGTAATATGCCCTTTTAATTGAGCATCACCACTTATTATATCGTTGCCATCCTCCAACTAAAAATACGAGTTTTCCCCATGTCTACCATTAGCTAATAGGTGATAGTATTTTGTATTTGCATCACCTTCTAAAAGATGTTTAACTTTAGCCCTTTGGTAGAGTTCCTCCTCCCGAAGCAACTCGCAATCCTCTCGTTTAGTACATGTTTTTAGATCCAATTCAAAGTCACTAAGTATGGCGATTCCGCCTTTTTATCTAATTCATCAAGCTTATTCAAGATAGTTGTCTTTTCTTTCTTGTAAGCACCACTCACGTTTTTTGCCCATCCCTACGAGGTATTGGCGAAGCCTTCTGATCTTGGCTTGCCACCTCTCTATAGGTGAGCCGTTAGCTAGTGTATTGTGCCACACATCACTAACCATCTTACAAAATCCATCTCTCAGCAACCAGCCAACTCAAATTTGACTTGTGGTTGGTAAGATGAGAATGAGTTATTTGTGGAAAAAAGTAGAGGTGTGTGATCGAAATTTCTCTAGTTAAAGCATGTACGGTGGTATGCGGATATTTAGTCTCAAAATCTGTGCAAACTAGGACTCTGTCTAGTTTTTCAAAAGTTTGATTCTATAGGTGATTAGCCCAAATGAACTTTCTTCCTGACATATCTATTTCTTTAAGATTTAAAGAATCGATCACAACATTAAACATAAAAGGCCACCTATCATTATAGTTGTTATTATTTTTCTCATCCGGTCTTGGATAAGTTAAAATCGCAACCTATAACAATAGGTAAAGCATCTTTAGAACATACTCGTACAATTTCAGATAAGAGTTGTGATTTTTGATCCAACTATGCTGGTCCATAAACCGAAATCAAATTAAATTTAAAATCATCTTCTCTATGTCTGACTTTAAACCACATAAAAAAAGGCCCTTCCTCAATTTCCCCTATGTCAAAATGTAACAAATGAATACCTATAATCATACCACCGGACCTACCACTCGGAGCCATGCAATGCCAAATGAAATCTCTGTCTATGTAGATATTATTCAAAGTGGATTGCGGAAAATTGGCTCTACCGGCTTCGATAAGGCAATAAAATCTAAGTTTTTTTTTTTTCTTTTGTTAGATCCGATAGAAACCTATATTTCTTACAATCCGAACCCGTTGCAATTCCAAAATATGCCTTTCATCTAGAATAATTCTTGGTTGTTTTTTCTTCTGAATAGGGCGAGAACCTCTCCGTGAACCGTTCTTTTGTGATACAGGGGTTTGTAGACACTTAGGGTCACAACCCTTCACCTAGCACTTCCGAGATTTCAGAGCATATTAGATTTAAAGCTTCTAAGTCTATGGAATCGTCATTAGAACAAATTGTCGATGCACCATCAACTACTCCTTTGTTTTGATCCACTATTTTTTTGCTTTCCAACATTCTATAACCTTCTATATCGCTTAAGGATTTTAAAGAATATTTCTTTCAAAAAAAAAAGATTTTAAAGAATTGAAGATATCTTGTTCATTATTGCCTAGAACAATCCCTAAAGATTTCTTGGTTTAGCAAATAAGAATCATCACGAGAAATAAAGAGCATGTTTGTGGTTCATTACCTTTGTCTGGCACGGACTCCAAGTTCTTTCGAGCCTTCAATTTTGCTGCCTTCTCCACTGAATCTTGATCGGCAGTTGATGCATTCCTCTTGCTTGATCCTGGGGTGACTTTGTCCCAACATTTTGCACTTTCATTTTATTATTAACAATCCTAGAGTCATTTTGTGAAGCCATTAAATTAGCCTTCCATAGGCCATTGCCATTAGGGGACACACCATTTTGAGAGAGCACTATTACTGGTTTGTTACTTGCTTGAATCATTTTGTTTCGATGGTTCATAATGCCAACAACGGCATTCTCCTATTGGGCAGCGTCACTCTGCTGACCAGAGGGAGGTTTACCAGCATCATTGTTAGGCGCCTGATCCTCCTCTTTTTTTCCCATCAACATCCATTTCCTCATTGGATTTTTCAGCATTAGGGTCTCCCTCCTCTGGGTTTTCATCCTCCTTGGTAGAGTCCATGTCAATAACCTCTGGCTTGCCATTAGGTATACCTTGTTCAACCAGGCTGTAGCTCGTAAACAAAATCTCCAATGACAACATCCACTAAATCTGGGATGAGACCAAGATCCAGCACTGCTACTTTCAGTCTTGATCTACCATGCCCCTTTGTGAATTTGGTGTCCACAGCTCGGGGAACACCTAGGATGGAGCCAATTGCCCACATAATGGGGAATTCTCTCGAACTCCTTAGGTAGCCCCTAAACCGCACCCCAAACCTTCTCAAACTCATATTTATAGACCTCATTTTCAACTCCTTTTTTAAAGCGGATTTTCCCCTTTACTGATTTAGTGTCCATAGTACCCCAATTAACCATAGTCTCTAGCAGGTCCGAAGATGGGAAATTAGTGGTGAAGGCATCTTTGCCCTTCTCCTCAGTCACCCAAGTAGTTTTGCCTGGCAGTACCTTTTCCAATTCCTTTGCTAATTGCTCGTGAAGAAAAGAACCTTCTAAAACACGTACCCTTTGTATATTTTTCTTCTACCTTTTCTTTGGGGTTCTCAGCAAAGACAAGAATAAAGCCTAGTTTTTCGAACCGGACCGGATCAGCGGTTGGACTGCTAAAAGACCGAACCAGGGCCTCTACCGGCGCTTGGTTCACTTAAAAGATCGTCCATGCAATCGAACCGGAAAAAACCGATAAAAACCGGCTGGTTTTTGTCGAACCGACGAACCGAGCGGTTCGTAGTGAACCGGGCCGGTTTTTTAACTTGTCCAAAAATACCCTCTGTGGTATTAGGGCAAGGTTATCTATTCAGGGGCATTATTGGAAAAATATGTCAAAGTTACCTGTTTAGGGTTACTATCGAGTGAGTGTGGGGGGGAAAAAAATCCCCATTTTCTTTCCCTGGCCGTTGTTTTCGTTCATGGCCGCGGCGACGCATTGGTAGGGTTGCAGGCTTGCTGCTGGCGGCGGCGCATCGAGCTATGGGCGAGCACGCGGGCATGCGTGAGCGTGCGGTGGCTGCTGCGGACCTACGGTGATGGGCCGGCGGAAGGCGGCGATTGCTGTGGCGCCGGTAGAAGGGCGACGGGCGGACGGCTAATGCAGTCCCGCGGACCTGCTGCGGGCGGTGGCCGCCGCGGTGATGGGCCGGCGTGCAAGACGGGCGATGGCTGCTGTAGTGCCGCGGTGCAGGCAAAATCGATCTGCTCATTGTCGCGCTCGCCGTCGCGTGTGGAGGAGGCCGAGATGGACGTGAGGTTTCCGCACTCGCCGGACGAGGTCCCCAAGGTGGCGCTCGTGCAGTTCGGCGTCCTCGGTCCCGACGAGATCGTAATGCCCTGCCCTTCCCTCGTCCGATCGTCCGTCCCCTCTGCTTGAATTGATTTTCCGATTTCGATTGCACGCGACTAAGCAATGTCTAGATGTGGTAGTCTAGATGTGGTTAATTTGTGACTGTGACTAAGTTCAACATTTTCATTAATTTTTTCATGTGAAAATTGATAACTGTGACTAAATTCAATGTCAATTATTAATTAAATCATGTATACACTGGTTTGAAGTATTCGTGGCGGTTCGATAAAACGGTCCATTCTTAACGAACCGGCGTTCATCCGGTTTAAACAAGATCTCACCGGTTCGATCTCGGTCCGGTTCGAAAAAAACTAGGGAATAAAGTAGAAGCTTAAACCTTCTACAACATAACCACATGGTATAGCAGAGATATTCATCTTTTTCATATTTGGACAAACCTTAGCAACATGGTCACCACAACAAATATCACAGCATAGCACCACAGTATATTCATGTATGGTATGACCTTTAATATGACAGCGCGAACAAAAAGTTTTGCCCTTACTTTTTCGTGCCCCTTTGTTAGATGACTCTGGTGCTTCAATATTCATGGTTCTAGCTTTCCAAGGATGTGAGGACGGCGACTCCACACACGTGTCTGCGTTGGTGGATCCGGGTGCTTTGGCTCCAACGTGTAGTGACTACTCCGTTCTAAAAATAAACATAATTCTTTGATTTTTTTACTTTTATAAATTATATGTTTTAACCATTCATTTTATTTAAAAAAAAAATTATATAGATTTTAAAATAAATAAAAAATTATTACAATATCTTTAGTGATATAATAAGTATAATAAATATGACAATATTTATAAAAAAAGAAAATAGAACGAGAGGTAAAAACGGTTTCTACGGATCAAAAATTACATTTATTTTGAAGACGAGGGCTTCATATGTAGGTCCAACTGCTATTTACCATTGTTGCTAAAAATGTTTTTTAAGATCACACAAAAAAAAACTGACAGCTGGAGTAAAGCGGCCCAACAACTAGATTAGTGGGCTTTGGGCTATATGAGCTTTCAACTTGAGTCCAGCTTCGAGCCCGGCAGTCTGGCACTCTGCCGCATAGGTCCACGCTTCCACCTGTCCACCTGTCACCCCGTCGCCGACCTCACCCGCCTCTCGATGGACGGCGGCCGAGCCGCAGCCGTCGGTGGCGACCCCTCTCCCATCGCTGCTCCTACCAATCCCCGGCGCTGAGCAGCATGCCCGTCGATGCCTCCTCGTTCACCCACACCCCGTGCTACTGGTAACCAACCCCTTTTGCCCATTTTCTTGATCCATAGTTTGTCGCAGTAGATTCAAGTCACATGGTTAACCACTAGGAATTATTTCCCTTCTTCTGAAACCTTGTTTCCCGTTCCACCTCTTCTGATCATGGAAGACCTTCGAGTTGGAGGTGAATATTTGCTGTATAAAGAGTTATTTTATTTGCCAGCACTCAGAAGGGACAGGGCACTAGGGCAGTCGTCCCTGCCCACGTTTTTCACCTATGGGAGCTGTACTGGGTAGACCGCTAGAGGCTAGTCTAGTTGAAAGTCCATCGGCCCATGATATGTTTAGTGGGAGTGGGAATTAGTATAATGCAATCACTATCATTTGCAGCCTATTGATCATCAGTCTTTGTGTTTGTAGCTTACCCAACTCAGAGCATTACGCTAACCGCATATTCTGAAAGATATCACTTGTGATTATAGAATTAGTGGCATGATAGGAGCAAGAAAACCAATACATGTATACTTGTAATTGCCCACAGACTCTGTTATTTAAACAAACCTAGGCTATTAAGAAAGGAAGTTACTTTTTCCCATAGTAGGCTTAACTCGAATTTTCATTACTAAATCACAACTAATTACAAGAACCCAATAGTTTGAATTGTAACCAATACCATCAGCACAATTTATTAGAAGAATGCCAGGCTCATGCAACCTTTTCTTGCTACTGCATGTATCACTCTAAATTAGCCATGATCATAGAGTTTTTTTCGAGGAAAGTAATACATGGCTGCCCCTGCCCCACAGCTGACAGCTATTGTATAAGTTCCTGCTCCTCTATCATAATTTATTGATTTACGACTCTCATAACGTTTTTGAAAAAAAAATATTGATTTATACAAGTTCCTAGTCCTACTGACTAACTTTAAACTATGATGCTTTAGTTTTGTTATGATTCAAGTAGCACATCAAATGACTCTGCGATGTATGTCCAGACTCTTTAGTCATGTGTAGCACATGAATTGTAGAAACAGATCTGACTTCTAGCCTTCTGCCTTGATTTAATGAGAGTAATTCATTTCAAAACAAGAAAAAAAGAGAGAAAAAATGTTAGTAGTCAATCAGCCACACCTGAGATTGAAAACTGTAACTGCATAATTATTAGTGATGCTGATGCCACTTCAGTGGATTACCATCAACTTAGAAGTATTTGTATATATAATAACTTTATTTCATAAATCTGTCCAAGTTATGCAGACAGTATGGTTTAGTTGGTTTCTTACTTTCTTTTCATAAGTTCCAAGATTATTCCAAAAGTTTAGCCTTTATCTCCAGATATGCTTTTAAAGAAGGCTTTACATATTCTGGCGGATTCCTCCAGTCAAAATTATCATTTTTGTATTATATAACAAACCTAAGACAAACCATCATATGAAGGTGCAATGCATATACTTGCGTTTTCTTTATGTTTATTTCATTCATTTACATTTGGTTCTTGATGTTCCTTTGTCTATTTTTTATAGTTTACATTATTTTTTTTTTTTCCCCTCATGTGATATTCAATAACCCACATAAAAGAGTATATTTGCTATGTAGGGATATTGTAATCCCATATTTCCATGTGTATCGGGTGAGGTGTTTTTCACCCCACCCCCACTACAAACCCTTAGGGTTTTGATCCTGAGCCAATTCTTCCTTTGCTGTTGCCACCACACTGCCCCTGGGGAGATCAATCTCCTCCGGGCCAGCGGTCTCATAGGAAGGTTTTTGCCGCAGATCTAATTGATGGGCAGTGCTCATAGGGAGATCGAGTAGCAACAGATTGTTGGGCTGCCACGCCATGGGCATCAATGGGCTGCTGAGCTACTCCTTGTCATTGATCCTCCGCGCCGCCCCATCGAGTTGCTGTCCTTGAGAACCGTTGCCCCTCCGTAGCCGCACCTGATCCACGTTCCTCCTCCTCGTTGACGCTGCTGCCACCCTTGAGCACGAGCACATGGCTACTGATGGACCTCCTCATCACATTGGCTCTTGATTTGAGTCAAGCCTATTGCTTCCACCTCCGGGGACTTTGTCACTGATGTTGCTGACGGATGACATGTGAGTGCTCGTTGATACGTCCGAGTACCTTGGTCTAACTTCGCCATCCGGCCATCTCTTTGATATGCTACGGTTGTCGGCAGAACACTAGTGACAGTGTGCCTCTGTTAATGCTTTGAACTTGCCTCCCTCCATGGCTTCGACCACGTCCACCTCAACCCTGGCTACTTTGGTGACAAAAAGGGCTATCATTACCATGAGCTACTTGTTGGTTTCTACTTCAGTCTCAGATCTACATTGAGACGTCGCTAAGACTGTAGGGGCATGTTAATCTTAGCTTATTCTCTAGTCTGACCATCTGTGATGTTCCTGCTACGACTGTTTGGATGTTATAGGTATATCTGGTACTGGTAGTTACGGATACATTGTAATCCTATATTGTCATGTGTAACGTGGAGACATCTTGCCCCCAAGTCTTGTAGTCTATTTATATCGCCTGAGGGCTCAGTGCAATATATCCACAAATGTCATTGCTTTTATATTTGCTATTAACAGATGAATTTCATTTCCTCCATGTAGTGAAGAAAATGTTTACATGTTATGTAAGGAGCTTATTAGAACTGGAGTGGCTGATCCTGCGGGCACTGATCTTTATGTTGTTTTTATATCAAACGAGGAAAAGAAGGTGATTTGTTGCATATTTTTCTATTTTTGGAGATCTTATTTTCCTTTAGTTGGATCCTGCCCTTGCATTCATATCTGACATGATACGGTTTTTTGGCATCAGGTTCCTCTCTGGCATCAGAAAGCAGGCCATTCTGATGATGGATTTATTTGCTGGGATTATCATGTGATCTGCATCCAGGTAAAGCTAACTAAATTGTCATGGTATTTTTCTTTAGTTTAGTATGTACTGCTGACATAAAAGCAGTGCATTTTGTACCATGTAATGTTTCACAGTACTTCTTGATGTGCATATGGAAGTCTAGGCGGAAGCGAAGGACAAGTTCTTGATTTTGTTTGGGATCTGGACTCAATCTTCCTTTCCCCTTCCTCATTCATTCAATATGTTTCTGATGCAATTCAACCACTATCATTCGGCAGGTCCAGATATGCAAGGTAAATGATGTTACTTTTATTCTTACCAATATAATTGTTTATTTATTTGGGATATTTGGATCCTTACCCTTACAATTTTCCGTTCTTTTTGAAATTTGCCCTTACAATTTAGCTTATTGGAAATTTGACCTTCCTATTCTCATTCTCTTGGACATTTGCCCTGTTCTATGTATTTTTGAGTATTTAGGCCCATTGTCAGGTCATATACGGGTACATATCTTTGTATGAACCAAAACACCCCTGCTACTTCTCTCCATTCACTCGCTCACTTGTGGGCCCCATACGTCAGCATCTTCTTCAACCTCCAGCCATCCTGGCAGGCGTCCAGCAAGATGGCAGGGGGCCTGACGGACACAGCAGCCTGCAGGATGTGGTCAAGAGCCTGACCTCGTGCAAGAGATCCAGCCAGACCATGGCCGCTCGGGGGCTCCAACCTCCTGCACCAACGCCATGGCTACACGCAAGCGAGCCAGTGTCGCAGCGGCAGCACCATGAACTGACGAGCGGCCGCGCGAGTTGGCGAGAAGCTGCCGCCGCTGCGCACAGCCGAGACAACGCAAGCTCGCAAGTCGCAACAGCCTCCCAGCCTCCGCACGCAAGTGAGCCAGCGCCACTGCTGCCACACGCAGACAAGCTCGCGCTGCCGCCATGGCCACGTGCAGGCGAGCCAGCGTTGCCGCCACAGCCCCCGCGTGTGAGCTTTCCACTGCCGCCTCCACGGCCCCACGCGCACGAGCTTGCAGCTGCCGTCTCCACGCGAGCACGGGAAAATGTGGCAGCAGCAGCAGCCCACGCGGGCACACGATCAGCCTACAGCAGCTGCTTCCCCTTCTATGCTCTGGCAGTTTCCCTCACTTTCCCTCGTTGAAGGGAGAGAAGACTGAAGGAGGTTGAAGAAGATGCTGCGTCAGCGAATGAAGAAGCAACAGGGGTCAGGGGTGGGGTGTTTGGTCCATACAAAAGATATGTACACGTATACGACATATCCATGCCTGCAGGTGGGTCCAGCTAGGAAGAATACGTAGAAGAGGGCAAATATCCAGGAGAATGAGAATACGAAGGGCAAGTTTCCAATTAGGTGAATTGTAAGGGTAAATTTCAAAGAACGGAAATTTGTAAGGGCAAGGATCCAAATATCCCTATTTATTTTGTAATACAGTTTATGATGCACTTCTACATGTAGCAACTAAATGGGAAGACGACTTGCAGATTTGCAATCTGCTTCTACAAACTTTGTTTGAAATTTTGGAATTTAGGAATCAGATGATTTTTGTTGCAGCATTTAAGAACTCAGCAAGAAATAGATCTATCCCATCCATGTTTAGAATTATATTAATTGTATCGGGTTATATTTTTGGGGGTCATGTCACAGTGTGCATGCAAGATTGCAATATCAGAATGACAATAGGTGGGGAGGCTTTCTACAGCATGGGTTGAGTATTTTTTTTTTCTTTTTGCTTTTATGAAGATCATGTTTTTCTTGATTCTTGGTTGAAAGTGGGTAGCATAGTGTATACTTAGATTAGATGTGGAACAATGTGGCTAAAGGATACTCATCTTCTTCTGCAAGGCAAACCAACCATTTTGTCTCTACATCTAAATTGGGGAGTGGGACTGTTTATAAGGCTGTATCTGTGCCTGAATATACAAGTGCATACATGATTATGTTTTCTTTTTCTGGTACAACTTACTATAGTTCTCTCTCATATATTGTTTTCAGACTCTTCCGTGTGATTCATGCTCCTGTGTTTCTTCGATCGTTTGCCTCAGATAGAAGCCATATGAAGGATCCTGAGGGGAACTGGATTCAGTTACCCCCAAAATATGAACCAATTGTGGCTGAAGGTAGTGAACTATATGTCGGTCATCCTTTTTTTGTTCTAAATTCATTGCACGCTCTATTTTTTCTTATTTTGGAAATGAACTCCTTGCATCATCTTAGTCCCCTGGTTATCTCAACTGTATAAAAACTAAGCCAACATTATGCATAGAATTCCATCCAATTTGATAACCTGATGGATTTATATTGAACCCTTATGTCTACACTACATTTGAATGTGAGAAGTTCTGTTTTCTTGCTTGTATCTGAACTTGATACTCATCCACGATAGATGGTTCACTCTTTTTGTGCTTCCTTCATGCTTATTTCAGATGGAACCACCAATAACCTCAATGAGTACATCATGATGTCTGTGGAGGATGTGGCAGACATAGAAAGTATGGCTAACGATGTTTACTACAACAAGCATGGTGTGGTGCTAAATGAAACGATCTTGCCTAAATTCTTTGCTCAGCTGCCTGGTCCACATACTTAGCAAGCACTCTTCTTGTTTCTCAAAGCATCATCAGGATTTTCTATTGTGGTGGATTACTCTATACAGCTCCATAGTGCATGACTGCATGCACAAGATTATGAATTAAAATATATGGTGTCTCCAAGTACTGTTTCAGAGAGATCCTGGCCGCGTTTTGGAATGCGGAATGTGGGAATCTCATAGTTCCGTTAGCCTAGACATCTGAAAGCTTTATCTTGCTCCAAATAGGGCATAGCTGATGTTTAACGGTGATTAGGCCGTGTTTAACGGCTTTAGCTTTCTTTGGTTATAATTGTTTGTTGAAACTAGTGAACATGATACTTCTATGCGGTCGTTGTTACTGCAAGTAAATATGCAACCCATAAACCTGCAGGTATCGCACCTTTGTGCCCTTATAGTTTTACGAAAACTCCTTTGTATCAGGAATGAGAGCAGGATCCTTGTCCACACACATCGACAAAGCTTGTGCCCTCTGTGGCAGGCAGGAGAATGATTCACACATCTTCTTTCATTGTGATTTTGCAAGGGCAGTGTGGTTTTCCTCTAACCCTGCTTTCAGGTCATCTTGTCTGCCAGATGAACAGGAAGGAGTACAAGAAGCCATCCAACAACTCCTACCTCCTGCCTCTTCAGAAAAACAGATGATGAAAATTTTTACAACTCTCGTATCTCTGTAGAGCGAGGAATGAATTAAGATTCAAAAGAGGTAGTTGGTCAGTATTGCAGGTTCACCATTATGTGGATGCAGATATCAAGGTGTCTACCATGGCCCTGGTGCAGCAAGGGGCTGTCTGTAATTCACAACAAACCCAAAGAAATACGACCAAAGCGTCACCAGAATTACAAGAGGCACAAGATGATGTACAGACTACTTGTCATGCATTAGGCATGATGCTTCAAGAACAAAACAACTTTTCCTTTTGCAGGAACCTGGAGACACGGACTCAAGCTTGCATCTATACTGATGCATCTACGCACCCTGACATAATTTTGCAGGTACAAAAAAAGCAGGACTAGGAGTGCACATTCTCGAGCCAAGGAGGCATCTCAGAATTTTTATTGCAGCAGCAATGGATAACTGCACTTCAGTCATTATGGCTGAAGCTGCAGCCTTGATGGTTGGTGCTTGGTTTGTCTCACTTCTCCATGTTGAAGACATTGTCTTCACAGATAACAAGCTATTGGCGGATTATTATAATAGCCAGGATCTCGATAATCCTCCACACTGGTTGATCAAGCCATATACCCAAAGGTTTATCAACTTTATGTCTGACAGGAGGACCCAAGTACTGAAAGTACATAGGGATCAAAATAGCACTGCCCACAATTTGGCATCTCAAGCTTTCAGGCATATTCAGAGCTCCTGTAGTACGGTGCCTGTTACTTGCACCAATGTATTTCACCAAAGCATTTGTCCTTTATCTATGGCAATGCAAAATGTAAACTGGGGATGTATTTCCATTATTGCAGCTTCATGCTGCTAGTAATGAAATTTGTGTTGTTGTCAAAAAAAAAAAAAAAAAAAAAAAAAAAAGGCTGCCAACCTGATCAGATGTTTTTTTTCTAGATGCATTGCTTTTAGACAGTGTATATCTAAATGCATAGCAAAGCTACGTACTTGAAAGAGCTTAATTGCCTTATAATTTAGAAAAGGAGTAAAACACCACTAGGAATTCCATCAGAAGTTGAGAGGGTGCTATTAACTGATAATTTTACAATGGATAGATCAGTCAGGTAGAAACCACAATATGGTTAACAGACTTATTCCATTGTAAGTTGAAAGGAACTGTTTCATTGACTAGTTAGATCAGTTATAGGTAGAAGAAATATTCAATGTCGTTAGAAATGGTAGATTTATCTGCTCACCTATATCTGAATTCTTCAGTGGGAATTTCCATCACAAGGTGCTGAAGTTATAACACGGAATACAATCTGTGAGAATTTTTATTATTAAATGGACTCAACTCAAGATGGTAAATACAAAACTCAGCAGCTCTGACGAGAAAACGAGTACAAATGTTAAAAACATACACGTAGTACAAATGTTAAAAGCCTTGATAATAACGGCTAATAAGAGGCCCAAATTGGCTGAGTATATAATGCATAAATTAAAGAGGAATATGACAATGGTAGGCTGTTGGCACATTGTCTGACCGGGTAAATTAAAGCTATATCTACGTCTTGTCAAGTAGGCATGTCGACACCTACTTTCTTGGTAGAAAGATGAGGATGAAATAGCACACTGATATCACTGTCCTTGTATAAATTATCGAGGAAGCTAATTTACTAGAGTGATCAATTATTGATGCTGCTCAGGCAATGCCACATACAATACGACAACTAATGATGTCCATGCATGGTTTCCAACATTTTCCTCTGCCATATCATTTTTTTAAAAGATCCAGTTACCTGGCTTTGATTAATTAAAAGGAGTTAGTATACAACAACGGTTAAATGCGCGAGGGGCGCTCCATACCACAGCCTAGGTTGCGGAGGGTTTAGAATTTTAGAAATTGATTACTCGCTACTGATTTGGACAACTATCAGGGGAATTAGAGTCACCCCACCCCTTTTTGTTTCAGCTGATATATAGAATTGTCGCTGAAATGCCATATAAACGATGTATCCATGATGCTGCCCAGGTGCTGCCATACAGCATACGACGGCCAGGCGCCCAGGCCAATGTCTTCGTATTTCCGCCCATCGTATCGAGGTGCTTTCTCCCAACAAACACGGTTTCATGCAGCCAGTCACATAGAACCAACTGCAACAAGGGCTCACGCCCTGGGATGCTTACATTTGCAACCACACAAGGTTCAGGCCTACCATACTATGCAAACAGTCCAGTTTCCCCCAAGTCCGAATGCAAATATATGGAAGGCATCGTTTTTCCCCTATCGAAGACAAGTGAAAATCGCCCACATTCTAGGGTTATCTGGGAGGGAAATTGTCGTTTATTACAATGGAGCACAAAATGAACCAGTGACACTGTTCTGATAGGTATTATTGGGAGTACTGAAGCTTGCTGACAATGCAAGAAGTTTAGAATCTTTGACGCAGAAGGAAGGGTAGGCATTTAACCTCTACAAGGCGGCTAGACTTTCCCCCTCTGGGGGGGTATCCACGGTAGCAAATTCGTTTTTATCCTTTCGATCCGGCTTTGCACGGTTAGATCTGATTCTAGATCTTGTTAATCTTTGTCGGCTCTAATTGTCGTTGCCTGCACCTGTTCCTACGATCCGGATAAAAGGCACGGCCCGGCCTCCTATCCACCAAAAAATATCGTCTCCCCTCTTCTCCCGTCGCGGTAAAAAAAAAAAAAAAGAAAAACCGCGCCTCGATCTCCGCCTCGCCGGATCCGCGCCCGCCTGGGCCGGCCGGGCGGCGCGGCGCGCCTCCACCCTCGCCTCCATCTCCACCTCCCCCTCCGGCTCGCCACTCCCGCTCCCCCTCGATCTCTGTCTCGGCCGATGTGGCGGCGCAAAGGTGCCTGCCCGGGCCACGGCCGGGACGACGCGCGCCGGCGGTGCCTCCGCCTCCTCCTCCGCCTCCCTCTCCCGGCTCCTCCCGGCTCCCTCTCCTCCTCGCGTGATGTACTTGCTTTCGGCCAGCCTGGTGGCCGCGGCGCCGCTGTCCCCCGGCCCCCCACGTGGTCTCCCCACACACGGCTTTTCGCACGGCCCGCATGATAAATCCGATGCCTTTCGGTCGGGTTTGCTCTCTCACGCTTTCCCGCTCTCTCTTTACTCCGTGCGGTGAATCGCCATGTGCCGTTGTATGGCTTTTGCGATTTGAGGCAATCCAACGAGGCCAAGGTCGGGTTTGACCCCGATCTATTCTTCTTCTACTTTTTTTTTTTCTTTTACCCCTCCAGTTTGGTGGGGATTCGTCTGGATCTTGGGAGTACCTACATGTTATCGCATACATATCGAGGACATGACTGTGTCTATGGCATTTGTTTGGTTTCTTAGTACACTACAATTGCTCATAATTTTGTGGCTTATATATTGGAGGACATCACCATATGCCAATGGTAATTGTTTCTTCCATACTGAATTGTGGTGCTCATGATTTTGGTCATGTCCAATGATGAGTACACTTTCCTCTTCTTCGCTAGATTCATTTGAGAGAATAGGGTGGTGCTGTGATGAATACACAATGTAAATGTTTAATGTTTGATGCAGCGATCATGGGCCGCTCCACAATTTACACCTCTTTCTTTCCATACATAATCCAGGCAATGTTCATGAGCTATGATGATTTTTTTCTTTCGCATCTATCTATGTGTTCATAATTGAGGAAGTGATCTTGAGAAAAAACTACTATGATTGGGCTACCCTTTCCCCGCTCCGGGGGTATCCACGGTAGCAAATTCGTTTTTATCCTTTGGATCCGGCTCTTGATGGTGAGATCTGATTTACCGCATTTGTTAACATTTGTCTTCTTTGTAATAAATATGTTACCTACTTCTCTCATTCTCATTTTTTGTCCTAATATGATCATTGCCTTTGTTTTGTGCTCATCCTTGCTTATGATCATTGCATGTGATGTTAATAGCACACAAGCGTGCAATATGAGATCCTTATTGCCCGTGAAGTGATAAATATATTCTTCTACCATTGTCTCTTATCACCGGTTTTGAAGTCAATTTGAACACTTTGGTTCTGAGCACACGCCCTATTCCCACAAATAGCATTGTCGATCACTTTGCTCGTGTCGGTTGGTTTTGACTTTTTGAGTCAAACAAATGGAGGTTTTAACTCTTCAAAATAAATGATGATGGTGGAGGGTTCCCCGGAGGTGAAGTGAGATCATGAAATCGATGTATGTACTTGCTCACTAATTCAGTTAGTTTGTGCTCAGTTTGTTTGATTGGTTATTTGTAGTTGTTCAAAGCCTTGTCTTTATGCGATATTTAGGATGTCTAGATAGTAGTATGGTTGGTAAGATGTTTTCCTTAAAAAAACTTTCTTCCCCGCCAATAGTGGATTATTATCAAGTTATTTATCAAGTGAATTAATCTCACTTGACACTTTAACATCGGGGCAACATCTTCTTTATTGAAGAGTCGGCTGCATTTTATTTTCTGAAAAGGAGTTCAGTACTACTCTACCCATTAGAGTGTAACAACGTAACTATTCGTGCATCTTAGAGTAGCCCATCTGTCAACATGCCTTTAAGCTCCGGAGTTGATGAACAAATGATGATTGACAAGTTTCTTGAGATCCGTAACAATCTGTCTTCATTGAAAAATAGATCTTGCCTTCCTCCTTTGTTGCAAAAAAAAAACAAAGCTTCTAAAAACATGTTGTTTTGCATATCGATTAATGTTGTTTTGCCTCATGTTCTCGGTCTTTTGGTTCTCTTCTTTGGGATTTCGGTGCGGCTATGTTCGCTGGTGTTCTCTCATTTCGGTTGGAGTTTGCAACCTCGGTCCGTGAGGTGTCATGTTCATTAGTTCCTTACGTTTCTCTTCTTCTCACGACTTGGTAAACTATGACAAGTAAGATTCCTATGTGCAGGTTTTGGATTTCAAAAACAGGATGATGTTGGACAACTTCACAAATAGGAAAGTGAAGATTCTCGAATGGAAGGTGTGTGCTTCTCTCTATTAGCTTGCATTTACATAAAGTTAACATAATTAATGACTAGATATCTGAAGGTGTCCATATACAATTGCTTTCAATGTCGTGTACATTTAAGTAAGCAAGACATCTATTTGTGTGCTTTTCCCTTTTTCTTTGAGTTAGCTACAAATGAATTCTATTGTCACCACGGTGATGATGGCTCTTTGTTAGTGTTCAAAGGAAAGGGTTGGAGCGTGGAGAGGGTGACAGAAATTTCAGTTGTCCATGTAGGCTTCTCCATGCCCTTTCATGCTTGGTAGAATATAGAAAAGGCATCCCTTTTGTATTAGTTAAATATTCTACCAAGCATGAATTTGCAACAGATTACCATAATATTTAATAGAGTTATGACACGAGCATGCTCAACAAAATTAGTGAAAATTAATAGAAAATTATAGCATAACTCATAACAAAGGAAGAGGCTTTCTTTTTTTACGTTTATCTTTCTTGAATCTTTTAAATTTAATAGAATATGAGCAAATGTTACGTTTCCTTATCTTCCATCCTATAAGAGAGCTCCCGGCTAATGATCGACTCCTATGCCTCAAAGGTGTTGTACCCATTTTGTTTCCGCACCGACACTAAGAATATCCGCAACTTCGGCATTCTTTAAAACGTGACTTATTGGATGAATTGATAGATTTCGATCATGTTACCCCCCCTTCCAGTGATAGGTTTCCCCAAGAAGATTGCCAACTATGACTATTTCGAGTAAACACAAGTTGCGCCCTACATCGATATCGATTCTTGTTAGGCATCACGGCTACAATTATTTTTATTTCAAGAGTAACATCGGGTTGTTACCAACAAGCGCTATAACGATTCCATATGCCCATAGATAGAGATAGCCTTCCTTCTCGATCTCTCATATTTACATGATTTGTTCATGCTTTACATAAGAACCTTACAAAACTCATTGGAATATTCCTTCACTATGTGTGTAATATTATGGTGCAGATCACTCAAATATAGGACTTTGCCCGCATGTAACAATTTCCGCAACTAATCTGCATATGCGTAGCGGTAGTCTTTGCAACAACATGCATCCTAATTTGGTTAATACTAATTCTATATTTATAAAAAAGTGTCTTCCTTCATATATAATCTGTAATCTTGGTTTTACGTCTTTGTTGCCTTAGTACACTACTGTTGGAAAGTGGTGTCTCTATTGCGATCCCATATGATGTTTGTCCAACGACTCACTAATTCACTATTAGAACCATCCGAATGTTAAAAGGTATCCCTCTTCCTTGCCTTTGCTCCTTTGTTTTTCCAATCGAATTGGGCCACTTCTTTTTGTTTTCTATTGATTTAGTTTTCCAAGCTGGGGGCTAATAACAGGAGAAATTTTCTTCCTCTTTATTGAACTGGGAAACTGAATCTTGAGGTTATAGGAAAATTTGCGTGATGACTATGGCATAGGAAGGCGAGACGGGAATTTTTTTTGGTTCTCGCATTAAGGTTCACCTAGCCTAAAAATGTTGTTCTTTAATCTACCTCAAGACTGTTTGATTACTCTTCCTCCCAAATCCGAAATGTATTGTTTAGTCCAATATGGTTCCCTTTAATCCTATGTATACATACATGTTTTCATCCTCTCTCCAGTGTCGACGACAAGTTCTTCACAGTCAAGAGCTGTTACATGGCAATAGTAGTGCTCAAACCATGGTTGTTTAGAGCATCTCAAACAATTTTTATGCTCATAAATTCTGTCGTTTTACCGTATCTAAACTTTGCAGCTTATGTTTCACATCCCTGGTGCAGGTCAATAGATTGCTATACGGAGTCATGGCTTTGATTCAAACAGAGGCAGTCCACCCCATCTGAACCCAGGTCTCCTCTGTAATGCCCCCAAGATACTTTCCCTTCTCCATCTTCTCTCATCAGAGATAATTGGATGTAAGAACAAGGACAACGGTGATTCAGAAGGTGTGCTCTTTTTTTTTTTTTTTTTGGTTCCAGAATGGTAAACATAGATTGAATTCCAGCTTCATCTTATATGTGTTGATGGAAATTTATTTTGCCTGTGTTTATATCCCCATTTATGCAAACATAACCTATTTTTCTTTCCTTTATTGTTGTTAATTTAGCAGGTGAAGGTTTGTGTTCTTTGAGCTATGAGAAGTGACATACACTACCATAAATGCTACTGATCTTTGAGGCTGATAGTGCACTTCTCTTATTTGTTCAGCATCAGATGATTTCAATACACTTGGATTGTGAGTCATCATGCCTTCTAAAACATATTCTAAGATATGTAATCACAAAATGACATGCAACCAACGATGGGGAGACTACACAGGTCAACATTTTTTGACAAATGGCTCTTTCTTTAACCATTCTTTTCTCCTTACATTTGGAGCAGATGGAAGCCAAACTAGGATACTCAAGGATGGAAGCCAAAGCAAGCAGTTTGGTAGACTTACTCATTCTTATGATTTTATTTTCTGCGTGCAGCATAAAGCCATTGATTTTAATATGTCAGATTGTGTATATGCAGAATGGAGCCGTTTCATATGTGCAAGATGATATTATTTGACCCTTAGTGGAATCAATGGTGCCCATGCTTCCTCAGTGGTCTGCTTCTTTCAACTCTGCACTCAAGATAGCATGGCCACTACAGATCCAGCCCTTCAGTTAACAAATTCAGGATATGTATCAGGCTGCAGTCACCACACTGAGCGCATGTGCTGCTACGAGATACCACAGGTATACCTTCCTTGCCCACAACCTTCACGTCTTATAAACATATCAAGGAAAAAAACAACATAAAAACAGCGGGGAAAAAAAACTAACAATGATGCATTAACATTCAGGTTCACCGAGCGACGACTCCGTGCATTCCATGAGCACAAACCTGTCCAATCGTGAGCTACACCACTGACAGGCTCATCCTCGGCAACAATGGTGACCTATGTTTAGTACGTTGAACCCTGCAAACTTCAAAGGCCCTTTCCTACTGCCAATGCAGTGTACTATGTATCCCCATCAGGCGCCCCCAACTATTATGGATTGCCTTAAGTATAAGACACTGATGTGTTTAACATCCCTATTTGTATGAACTATATGTGTAACAGCATCGCTGTTTGTATGCACTACGTGTGTAACATCACTGACCAGATCACTCCATATCTATTCCGCGCGCAAAGGCGCGCGCTTTCCACTAGTATATGAATATTGAAGCTTGTTGGCTAGCAGATGGCTTGAACTGGCAAGGGAATTGAAGGATGTTATCGATTTTACTTTTCGTTTTTACTAGTTTTTTTGAACTGTTTTGTTTTTACTAGTAGATACATTGCAACAGAATGCACAAGTTACATAATCTTTTCTAATATATCTTATAATCGGACTATACACCGACTGGATGCACGCTAACTCCTATAAGCACAGATCGTGAGTTCGGGTTACGGAATACACATTAAACTAATCAAGATTCTTATCTCTAATTCATCATATGATACTTCCTTTAATAAAACCAGGCATGACTTATGCTCGAGTGAATGGATGGATAGACAAACTCGGGAGAGAGGGAAGGAAATTTAGGGAGGATGTTTTTTTTTTTTAATATTAGGTATTAATATTAGCACTTTTCCTATTTCTCAACCGTCTGATTTTTGTTAATCCAACAGTCTTTAGGCTCGTAAGGATACATTCCTAGAGATGAATGTGTACAGAGCATCTACGTCAGTGTTTCGGAAGAAAATGTATCATAATATACATGTGGTAAACGATAACTTAAAGAAACGTGGTGGTTAATATGGCAATTTAAAAGATATGCTTATGAAATTTGGGCTCCCAACGCGACATGACAAGATAATTATATGTACTAGTATTTTATTATTTTTGGAATGGTAGCTACACACTCTTTTCAGGCTGATGTGGAAGAGATAGCCAGCCACCCGTCTTATTATCAAAAGAGATGTGGTTCACTGTAGACACTATTTTGAATCAATTACTCCCAAAATAGAAGTCATTCTGTTTTAGAAGTCAACATTTAAAAACTTTGACTAATTATATATAAATATTAATAATTAGTATCATTAGATAGATCATTGAATATATTTTTATAATAAATTCATTAGAGATATAAATATTATACACATTAAAGTTGAGAAAGTTTAACTTACTCACTTCCCGTAACGTCATTCTTTTTAGGGGGACGGAGAGAGTAGATTGCTATGTCCAAAGTTGAATTTGCCTCATCAATTGTGTGGAAGGCTGAGTAAGATGCAGGGTAATCTGTCTTATCATAAAAAATGTGCTTTATTTCTTCAAGTGTATTAATTGATTGTATCAGTAGCTTTCAGGTACTCTGTTCGTCTCCCATCATACAACAACGCCTGGTCCCCCAATTGTCGTTGACGCTGGTGGTTGTTCATGCATGATCGGACTCCGGCATTCACCAATGCTTCTTCAAGCCAGTTCATACTAGAAGTTCATTACTGATGCTGACTTGGCTAATGGCCAAGAATATTATAGGCGTGATTCTGGGTATTCTATTAAAAAGTGTCACTGAATCCAATGGCCAAAACACCATGGTTGCCACCTCGGACTAAAATAGGGATAGTGATTTTGGCTAAAATAGGGAGCCTGATTTTGGCTTTTGGGTACTCTTTGGAGATGCTTAGGTCCGATCCTGTTTGCTTGTACTCTGGCAACTATTTCTCAGGCATATTATCAAGTATGATTGATTGCAAGAAGGAAAATGGATCATTTCTAAGCAGGATCGTGATCCTACACCCCATGTTCGGTCTCACCTACTACTGTACCATACTCCTAACTTTGATTCCTGCCTGCACACTTCTCAGCAAAAAGACGCCGTGAATTTGGCCACGATATGTGATGTTGAGGTGTACAATGACAAATCAAACTAAGGAAAAGTAGCTAGTACCATGTGCTTGAAATTACTGTTCTTCGTGTCAGCATCATCTGGAGCATATGAATCGTCAACAAAACTCAAACCAACAATGATTTTCCGCTTCCTCTTTCTCTAATCAGCAAATGAATATGGAGCGATAATCACCACCCCCTGCTGTTTTTATATAACTTTTTCTCAGAAATTTCCGTTTAGTGACCACTTGTCCTTTTTTTTCCCTTTCAAATCTTCAGATTTAAACCTCGGAGGGGCGTATTAAAGGAAGCATTAAACTCACAGGACGTAGCAGGCAGTTGGGCGATCCCAGTGATTAGTGCTGCACAGTTCATGTGACGAACATGTTAAGTAATGAATGCACCCCAGTGATTAGTGCTGCACGAGAATGATGTACAATTCCTGACGCCCTATGCCCCTGTAGAAATTTATGCAAGAAAAGGATAAGACTGCAGCTGCAGATCACACCTTGTGACCTTGACACGTCAATGCCTTTTCAAGTAACAAAGCATTGCACCAAAAACAACAGTGCCAATGCAATCAACAAGTACCAGCTTCCCAAAGTAGCTCTTATTATTATTATTATTTCATTAGGAACCAAAATCCATCACATTCTGACGATTATCATATCCTTAATTTATGCAGGATTTGTCCAACACAAATAGAATGAAGCAGTCATAGTATCTGGGCTAGCAGTCTAGAACACGAACACAAGTACATGGTTACTGCATCAGAACATCTCCACTATATGTACCTTCCCAAGGTGGAAATGCAAAAATATTTTTCCTCAACAAAGTTAACATCGACTACAGCTACCACCATGCCTACATACTACATACAAAACAATTCCACACTTGTGCTTCTTGTTGTATGCAGGCAGGAAAAATAATCAACAAAAGAATACTACAACAATGAACAATCTACTTCAACTAGTGGTCATTTTGAAGCTCCACTTGATTCAGTTTGAAGCAGCGAAATGATCACCAGTTGCTTAAATTGAATCTGATGATCTACAGCTCTTTGTTGTTTCGATCTCAGAGCAACACTACAAGCAAGCCATTGCATTGGCTATAACCCGAGAACCAAGATTCAAGCTGTTGTCATGCTGGCATTCCAAATGGCAGATCACATCGCTTGAATCTAAATTCAAATCTGTATCAGCCAATCATCAATAGCAGGGAATATTTCTGGTACAATCCCAATTACCATGATGATACCTGGGGAATGAGATTTGTATCTCATGAGCTAGAGGTAAAGCTGCCATGGGATAGTTGATTTAAGCCAACTTCAAGAACATTGTATGAATTTAACTCCCCTCACTCTTCAAAATGAACTTTTTCTACTTTGTCCCGGGTTCCTCCTTCACTTTTCTGGACTTTCTCTGCCGTGCATTGGATTTTCCCTTCATTCTCTTGAACATTTTCCAGTTTTTCAAGGTTTTGCTCTTCCTTTACTTGAACCTTCTCTTCTTTGTCGAGGTTTGGCTCCATTGCCTCTAACATTTTGCCTGTTTTTCCTAATGTTTCCTTGGAACTTTCTTGAACCCCACTTGCATTATCTTGGATTTTCTCTGCTTTTCCTTGGACTTTCCCTGCCTTCTCTTGCTCTTCACCCGCTTTCTGTTTGATCTTCACATCATAACGAGAAATCCTTTCAGACTTTAGCAGTGCCTCAGATCCAACAACTCTTACCGTCTGGTTCCTCCTTAGGAGCAACACTGCATCCTTTTCAATAAGCTCACCAGTAGCACGCACTGTTCTTGCTCTGCTAATGCCGAATCTTTGGCCGGCAACACCATCGATCCGAGCCATCAGGTCCAAGAGATTTCTCCTCTCCCGAGCCCCTGCCTCAGATAAGACTATCCCGTTCTTCAGTGGCCGGGGTGACTTCTTGGCCGGTACCACCTGATCCTCCTCCAAGGCCCCTGCCGCATCTGCCTCCTCCTTTTCATCGTCGTCAAACGCCAATGCTGAGGTGGACTCCTCTCCGATTCAGCTCTGTTGCTGGCAGCAGCGCGCTTGGAGATGGTCCTCTGGACATCAACAACCGCACAAGGGTTCCCTACCACGGCAAGCCCATCGGCGAGCCCGTTCCACACCTTGGCCGACACCGCTTTGCTGAGAATCACGAGACGCTGGACGATGTCGGCCATGGACGGGCGGCGCTCCCTGCACGAGCGCACGCAGCTAGCGGCGAGCGCGGCAAGGTCCTTGCGGATGGCCGGGTCGCGCGGCGGCGGCACACGCGGGTCGAAGAGCGAGGCCACCTTGCCCTTCCTTAGGAGCGGGACGGCCCACTCGACGACGGACGGCGGCGAGTGCTGGACGTCGATGGCCCTGCGTCCGCTGATGATCTCGAGCAGCAGGATCCCGAAGCTGAAGACGTCCGTCTTGGTGCTGAGGCTCTCGGGCGTGACGTAGGCCGGGTCGAGGTAGCCGAGCGTGCCCGCGGGCGCGGGCGTGTTGGCGGCAGCAGCAGCATTCGCCTTGGGCACGCGGAGGGCGAGGCCAAAGTCGCCGAGCCGCGCGTCGAGGTTGGCGTCGAGCAGGACGTTGGCGGACTTGACGTCGCGGTGGATGACGGGCGGTTCGGCGTCGTGGAGCGCGCGCAGCGCCCTGGCGGTCTGGAGCGCGAGGCGGAGGCGGCGCGGCCACCCGGGCGGTCGCGGGTTGGAGTGGAGCAGTTCGTAGAGCGTGCCGTTGGGCATGTACTCGACGACGAGCAGGCGCGCCGCGGGTGCGGGGCTACTGGGTCCCCCGGGCCCGGGGCCGGGGTCGGAGAAGCCGAGGAGGTTGACGAGGCGCGGGCCGCGGACGGAGGAGAGGATGCGGATCTCGTTGTCCACCTCGGGGCGGCGCGGCGACGGGCGCTTGACGGCGACGGCGCGGCCCGAGGGGAGCACGGCCTTGTAGACGGCCCCGTGGCTGCCCCTGCCCAGCAGCGCGGCGTCCGCGAAGTGGGACGTGGCCGCCTCCAGCTCCGCGTAGTCGAAGCGCTCGATGGCCGGTGGCGGCGGCGCGGTCGGCCTCGCCCTGCTGGAGGAGCCGCTGGCGGACCCCGAGCGGCGCGAGATTGGGAGCGGCGAGATGGCCGTGATGGAGCGGCACGTCGCCACGGACGAGTCCGCGCGGCAGGAGAGGTACCCCATTTGGCTCCCCGCTCCTTCCCCACTACGAGGAGTGCTTGCTTGCTTGGGTGGGTTGCGGCCGGGGCTGAGCCGTCGCGGCCTGGTGGTGGTGGTGGGTTGGAGAAGTGGTGGGAATGGAAGGAAGGGGAAGAGAGGAAGGAAGGAAGGAAGGGGATCCCAAGTGGAGTGATGGATGTGCCTGCTTCTCTTCTCGTCTCGGCTGCGTGTTTTTGTGTTTTTTTGTGGGTGTTTTCGTTTGGTGCGGGGCCCTGTCAGGCCGCAGCTGTTTCCGCGCGTGGGTGTCTGGAGGGGCGGGGCGCGCCCAGGCCGGTGAATTTTTGCGTGGTTTCGAAGCGGGACGGCGGCGATGCGGGGTAGAAACGAAACTGCGCCGCGAGGATTTAATCGATTTTTGCCGACGGGCACTGGATAATCGTCGCGTCGTGCTCGGTGCCGGTGGCGCTTTTTGCCCTTGCCCTTGCCCTTGCTAGGTGGTGGTGTTGACGTCGGCGGAGGAGGAAACGGGTCATGGTCGTGCGTGTTTCCCGGCCAAGTCCGCTCCCACGTAGCACTCGGAACAGATGGAGTTTGGCTGTTCGGTGGCTGATATCGGGCGGACGATGTTGTGAGAGAGAAAAAATGGTCATCTTTGTGAGAGAAAATCTTGGCCCGGGGGCCAACAGAGTCATGGGCGGCATCGCGTCAGTCCTAGTCTCCCGAGTGAGGGACCGACACGCAGCGCCGAGCGGGCAGCCATCCGATATCCTATTTGTGTTGTCTGTGTGTGTGGTTTCCCCCTTGTTCCCCCTTTCTCCTTTTTCTGGACGCTGTTCCTTTTTTCCCGGCTTGCGTTGACCGATCTCCCTACCAGCGTGTTGCGTTGCTATCGCTACGGTATTCGTACATGCCTGCCTCGTCTCGTCTGCTGAAACGAGGTGGGACGATCATCATCAACAACATCTCGAGATGTGCAAATTGTAGTGAGCACGGGACAGACACGTTGCCTGTGCTGACATTTTGTACACCCAACAAATCAGAGCCCTTTCGTGTCCATGTCGATGCAGCAATGCAATGCATTTTTAAGACCGGGAGCGGCCGGGAGCCGAACGGATTAGAGAGAGCTGAAGCAGCAGCACTGTTTTGTTTTGTCTTGTAGAAGTGGACAGCACTATATTTTTTTTTTCTTTCGAAGGAAGGAATAGACAGCACTATATTTTTGTTGTTAATCCGATCGTGATCTCAGTCAGTGCCGAGACGCATGTGGTAGGAACAGGAGGCCTGGAGCAATCCAGATTTATCTCCCAAAAAAAATATATATTCCAGCTACCCATCAGATAGATGATCAGAAGAAAGGTAAGGCATCAGTTCATGCTCCTCCTTGTGAGTGGGGAAGGGAAGTGATTACCTTGCCCGGCATGAAAGGAATCTCTGTACTACTTGGTTTACTAACCCGGGGGGTCATATCCATGGCACGTGCGTGCCCCCCCGCATACAGCTAATCTGATCTGTGAACCCTTCATTATAGTAGTGGTACTTATTTTTATGTGTGATTAAATCATTGTACTGTCTTTGGCCGCAGAGGAACAGATGGTGACATCAGCATCAGCTGACGAGTCCTTTTCAAGTTTTCAGATCTTACCTGAGAGCAAATTTTCTCAAGTGGCTGACGTCTTACCTTGAAATACAAAAACAAGCAACCGCGGCCTGCAGCTTCAGCGTCTTCTCTATTGATAAATCCAAAGGCTTCCATGATGCACCATATGTTGACCCGAGGAGATTAAAACAATACGATTCGTACTATTTTCTCAAAAAACACGTTTCGTACTGGCCGGTTTAGTCAAACTGTTGTGTATTTTACGTTCTCTTCTCTGAAATCTGAATTGAGTTTGGCCGATCCTACGCAACGTTTTTCGTCACTAACAAAATTAATTAATAAAATAAAGTCAAGATATTCGATGGAAGCTTCAAACGTACTACGTGTAGCCTCACAACAATTAACTCATATCTGTAGGGTATCCAAACTCGTAGCATCACAAAATACTATACAGCTAAATGCAATTGCAATTCACATGATCAAAGTTCTACGTGGCTTGGAGACATTGCTCAAAATTTTTGAGTTCGTATATATACGTATCAGATAGTAATATTTGCACCCCGGGGCCCGGTGGTTGCGCGGCCTTACATACCTCCAAGGTTTTAGTGGAAAATGCAGCTTAGCCTCAATCAAACATACACATACTCGAGATTTATTATTGCTATAGTAAACAAACATCTTGATTGGTTGTCCGTAGTGACTTGATCACTACTAATCTCAGAGCACCACTTGGGCATCGGTTGGACGTCCTCCCAGCTCCAGATCCATTTTATCTACTCCCCATTTTATCTACTCCTCTAATGATAGTCGATAAGATGTACTCCTTCCGTCTCATAAAAAAAAAATCGTTCTCGCTTCGTGAGAAATAAGTGCTGACAATTATATATTAAAATATATAAATATTTATGTTAAGTAATTAGTACCATCAACCTAAAAAAAAAAATTAAGTTTTGTTTCTTAATAAATTTATTTATAAATATTGTAAGTATTTTGTATAAAACAAGTCAAACTTACTATACAAACATCCAAAATGACTCTTTTTTATGAGATGGAGGGAGTATGTTGCGATAAGATCCATTTTATCTACTAGGCCTAACCTGACGATAGTCGATAAGATGTCTGTTGCGGCCGGCCTAGCGTCACTAGAGCCAAAGAAAAGTGTGTGAAAAAAAAAACCGAAGGAGAGTTCGACCAGTCCAAATCAGGGCTCCATCCAGCTGCTCAACGTCATCAGGGTCTTAATAGTGACACTTTTTTTTTACTAAAAGATTGGTGCGGTGAAGAGAAGCCAAGAGTATTTTTTTTATTGGCCGGTCATATTGGCTTCACCTAGGACTGAGAGATGCTGAGGTGATCAATGATCAAGCACCGCCGGCCAATTAACGCACGCGCTCACATTAACTCTGTCTAACATCCACCAAAATGTGTTCGTGCTGTTGTCTACAGCTACTACATGCCGTACGTAGGCAAGCAAACAACGCATTACAGCTAGTGTACATGCTCATGCCCGGATGCGCGCTCTCGCTCGCCCCTCAACGGAAAAAGTCAACGTTATGATCGGACACGTTTGTTCTCCCTACTACTCCTCCTACCAGTCCACTACGCCATCATGACTACTCCTCCCAAGTCCCGACAGAAATGCCAAAACCTGGAAAGTCCCTCGCGTCACATTGCCGGGGGTCTAGTGTTGTTCAAAGTTCAAAGGGAGTGTAGTAGGAGCACTCAAGTTGAAGCTCTCACTTCATCACAGACGCTTTTCAGCTCGAAAAAAGCTCGCCTGGCAGTTCCTGCTTCTGCTTTGTCGAGTGCGTGGCTTTTGAGACGGAGGAGGTGCGGGTCTCGTCCCTCAAAAGCAGCAGCCGTACTCCCTCCGTCCCAAATTGACTGTGCACAGGCAGCGGACTTAAAAAATCTTTAGGTGATACTAATTACTTAGCATAAATATTTTATATATTCAAATATATAAATTGCGGCGGTTTTTCGGGAAGCGTAATTTTTGGGACGGAGGAGTAGACGGCGCGGCGCCGGCGCGCACTAGCCGAAAAGCACGCACGGGGTCGGGTCGAACCGCCGAAGCGCGCGCGCGTGGCGTGAGCATCGCTGCGGCGCCGGTGTCGGGCGCGTGCTGGCCGGCAACCGCGCATGGGCTCGGCCGGCCGTGAGGACTGCGGAGCCAGGCCAAGCTGTACGAATGTGCGGTGCGCGAGATGCCACTGCCGGGTGCTCAGCAGTCATCACATCTGCACGTAGGAGTACGTAGGTCGGCGGCGGCCTTGGTCTATCTGCGCCGAGCCATCCGGTGATGGTTCAGTTCAAGTGCTCAGCAGCTTCGCGTGAAGCGTGGTATGGTAACGCGAATTCATCTTGGTCCAGCACGTACTAAAAACCGTGGGTACGCATTGCTACAGGAGTAGTAAGCCCTTATACACGTCGTGGTACTCGGCCACCGTGCGTAATAAAGATCTAAGCATGCATGAATGGCCGATGAGCTTGCCACTGCCGTGCCCATGCATCGATCATTCATTGTGTTCTCGTTCCATTGCATGTTCACGCTCCGAGATATTTGCTGCTGCACTTGAACTGTACCCATCCCGTACATACTGCTCTCCAAACTAAAGACAGCGTGTTCAGCCAGACACTTGTCTCGTGTAGTAGTACTCGTTTCCAAGTAAATTTGATACCCATCAAAATCCGCATTGAAACCTTTACACACTAAGAGCAGGGCTTATAGTTTCGCCCGCTCGTCGACGACAAGGAGGTCCAGCTCACACATGAGTTGTTGAACTGTGCTCACTGCCCCACCATCATTAATGCATGCAGAATGCAGATGCTCAGCAGAGGACGTGGCAGAGTTTGAGTGGGGGCAGTGCTCTTCGCCCACGATGCGCCGGCGAGTAGCGAAACGCCCGTTCTGCCTTTTCTCGCTCTCCACCTCGGACGGAAGCTGACGTGGTGGCTGTACTTGACGGCTGAGTAGGCTTATTATACTTGCTCTAATAGATGTAAACAAATAGTACGTCATTCTACTAAAGTGGGTTGGAATGCATGTATGCTTAATCTATATAGGGTACGTGCTCTGTTTCAACAATACATGATATCTTCCCATAACTTCTTGAGTATTTCACATATACATGGGTTTCTTTTCTCAAAATTTCCTTTTATTAATCTTGACATTTACGTTTCATGATTAAATCACAAAGTACAATAGCTGAAAAAGCTTTATTACCTTCGTTACATTATCTTATCTTGAAGAAAAGAAAAAAAAGAAGAGCTCGTTTTATTTTTGAACACCAGATAGGCAAAGACCGGATCGTGATGGACCGATGGTTGGCTGCAAGTCTTGGTCGGGCTCCTTGGGCTGGTGATAGCAGTAAAGCCCATTAACATTCTTAGGCTTCGTAAATGTCTTTTTTTTTTTACGAAAGTAAATGTCTTTCGTATATGTTTGTACGTGGGTCATGATGTTTGTATAGCACCGTTACCTCGCTACGCTCCATAATTCTTTACATTATACCAAACTTAATTTAATCTAATACTTCCCATTATAAATCACTTTTACTTTTTTTTTCATCCATCTCCCTCGGTTGTAAATTATAGTTCGTTTGAATTTTGTGTCCTCAAGTTTAACCACTCATCTTATTTAATTTTTTTTGCGAACATAGTCAAATTTAACTCATTTTTAACGACCTTTTTGTTAATAAAGCATGCCACAATAAAAGAAGTGTCATTTTGCAAAAAAAAAAAAAAAAAAAAATGGATAAAAACAGTGGTCAAACTTGGGGTTTAAAAAGTAAAACAAAATATAATTTAGAATGGATTTAGTAGATACTCCCTCCTCCGCCCCATCGAAGTTTGTCACCCACGGATTCCGTGCCATCTTATTCGATACTTCGTCTTATTCAAATTTTTTGCACAAATATAATTTATTTTGTTACGACTTATTTTATTGAATATTGATTAATTTATTTTATAATTTGCAAAAATATTTTGAATAAGACGGATGGTCAAACATGAAATTCAAAAGTCAAAAAAAACGTCGAACCGCATGGGACGGAGGGAGTATAATAATATGTCTAGATACATGACTAAATAGATGAACCCAAAAAGTCAAAACAACTTATAATGTGGAACGGAGGGAGTAGTTTATAACTAAAATAAAAATATATATTAAAAGTGTTATTTGACTTTCTCATCTTTCATTTAATTAAAAAAAGGAAGGGGACCCAGATTCGGTAAACAAAAAAATCCCCTTTGACACAGGTGAGTGTTGACATTTCTTAACACAATCACTAAAAAAAGGCAATCACGCTTAGAAATGTCTGTTGGTATTTTGCAACGTTTACAGAACAAGTCCTCAAGCGCACGGAAATACCGTTGTAGCATTTCACCCGGAAGTATTCAGGGCATCGTTATTTATATTTTCTCAAAGAAAGGAATGGTGTAAAAGTCTCTAATTCGGACATGGTCAAGATAACAAGAATGCATAATAGACCAATGTTCATAATAGGGATAAAACAGGATAAGTAATATGATAACTTGGCACACACACTCAAGCCAAACTTAAGGATAAAAGTAAAAGAAAGAATAAAAGAATAAGTCTAATATGGAGTAGGCATATCCTAGATAGTCATGTCAAGATAGCAGATACACACATGTTTTTCTTGTTAAAGATTCTAAGTCAAGATAGCCAAGGTCTGGCCGACTTACTTCGGGGCACCGACAATCGCCAAAAGCGGGATGAAGACCGGCAATTGCACCGCCGCAACGGCCCGAACGTGGGGGGATTACAAGGGACGGATAAGGCTGTCACGACCCAACCGCCTACCCCTCAACCGTAGGGTGCGCCACAAAAGATAAGAAACCCCTAGCTAGACACCACGTCTACACTAGTGATTATCACTCTAGTGTGTTAACAAGGCTTACCCGTCCCCGGGGTCCTTCTACTAGAGCACCGCCCCGAAGGAACGACTATCAATCCCGCAACCCAACATTAACCAAGTCTAACTTTAGATAGAATTCATTATAACAATCTAGCTCTTGGTCTAAACATGTATGCATGAAAGATTAAGCACAATGTTCTATATGACAAGATCATGATATAGAAACTATATACTAGTTCATCAATCAAGATTATATCAAAAGAATTTTGCTCTAATTCAAGAACATGACTATATTGATAAAATGAGAGCAAGAACAAAAATGAAACTCTTAATATTATTTATACCGAAAGACACAAGATGCCCAAACTCTCCGAGATAACTCATTGCCTTTCTCCTTTATTATTCTACTACTACTAACTTACAAAGAAGAAAATAAGAAGAAGAAGAAGTAGAGTGGCTCTCTTGTGTGGTGTGTCTACAATGAGGGGAGAGGCCATCTATTTATAGGAGGAGGGTGGAGGAATAAACCATGGAATATTCTTCTTCTAATGGCATAAACCGCCTCTACACTCGTCCGGGTTCGTTATACCGCGCGACGCAACCCCGAACCGATGTTTTGGAGACTTAATGAACCGCCACGCCAAGTTTGGGCGGATCGGCGCCAAAGTGGGTGCCGACGCACCTTTTAGGGGTGCGGCCGCACCCATCCGGGGCCCCCCCTGGTCTGAGCTATGGCTGGTGGGTCGTGTCGGCCGCCCGAAAAGTTGTAGGGCGGCGTTGGCTCGGCCCATTTCAGCGTGTTTGGTCCGTTTCTCCATTGGGCTTGATGTTCTTCAAGAATGCGCTTTCCCGGATGGCGCCTTTTGATACATTTTCCACTTGTTTCTTATAAAAATCCTGCAAAACATTATTTCTGCACTACAAGTGGAATTATGTCAATAATAAATATATATATGTGTAGTAAGGTATAGTTCCAACCCCTTATTGGTAGAATGTTGATGTTAAAAATACGTCGTTAGTGATCGTCAACACTGAGCTTTTTCACAAGTAAATTTGATGAGCTTTCTCGATAAAGATGATATGTTTCAAAAAATAAATTATTTGGCAAAATAACTCACCCAACAGCTCCATGCAAAGCCAAGAGATGGAAATGAGGGAAAGACATGTGAAATGCTACCTTTTTTTTGCTTCACCTCTCTCCAATCCTTTGTAAGAGCACAAAAAGGAGCTTTACCCTATAAGCTGTTTTGAAAAAGGATGTTTGGAAAAAAAACAACTCAACAACTTATAATGTTGGAGAAGCTTGGAAAAGGATGTGTGGGCTCTAGCCACCCGTACGTCCCCCTAAATAGTAGTATTAATCAGCCCAATAGGAGTATATAAGAGAATTATTAACCGAGAACTGCCATCCATAGCCTAAAGCTCAATCGAGCGAGAACCTGCAAGCCACGGCTGGCTCTCACTCCTCTTGCCTCCACTAGATAGATACCCGACGTGAATGCATCAACAAGACAACAACAGCACAAGGAGCCACACGGCGAACCCACTGATTCCCTTTCCCCGCGCGCGGTTTGATTTCCTTTCCTGGTACGGGGACATACTACTCATAGTACTAGTACTACACTAGGAAAAAAGAATGCGTTCTCCCCGGTCCATTGAACCTGAACCAACCTGAACCAGTGATCCCTTCCAGTTCCAGGTTTCATAACCACAGGCGCGCCAAACCACGGGCTGAGAATGCAAATTTATATACGGTCTAGTGGGGTACCCAGCGACGATCGGATGCTGAACATCTGGTCATTTGCTATATCTGAGGCCCCTGCGCGTGCCTTGATCAGGTGTCATGCGGGCGATGCCGGAAGAAGTCGTGGTGGTGACGCCGACGCCGACCATGGACGGTGGCAAGGTGGCGGCGCTGCTGGCCACGGCGGCCGCGCTGCTGCTGCTCCTCCCGCTTGCGCTGCCCCCGCTTCCGCCGCCGCCCACGCAGCTGCTGTTCGTCCCCGTCGTCCTGCTGCTGCTCGTGGCGTCCCTCGCCTTCTGCCCCACCGCAGCAAGCAGCAAGCTCGCCGCGACGCCGACCACGGGTCGTCGTTTGGGGCTACTGGATCATCACCGCAGCACCTGTGCTGACGATCGATCGACTCGCAAGTCGCAATGGCGCGTCGGAATCGTCTAGCAGGTGTTGGCACTCATGCATGCGTGCGTCGTGCATTACATGGATGATCAGTCGGATCAGAGAGCAAGGACAAGGAGAAGAATGTACAGGGTACACTAAAACTAGTGGAGTACGTACGTCAGGGCAGGTAGCTTAGCTCTTTAGGCTTGTAAGTTGTAGCATGAGCGTGTGTAACAATGCTTTGGTTCCTTGTTTCAATTCTCATCAGCTGATTGATGATTCTTTTTCTTCACCCGGCTGGCCGGTTACTATCGGATGATTCGGATCACATTGCGTTTTGGGGATTTCCCGATTTTTATATTCCCAGAGATGATCTTTGCTTAACGTTGGAGCAATTTGTCATTGAAAAAACTTTACGGGACGCAATGCCAGATCGCATCTCAGACAATCTGCTCTCACCCACGGCTGCCTTCCGTTCTATGTGGGCGACCGCTGACAACCGGCCCAGCGCACAAAATTCTGCCGCGTCGTTAAACGCAACATGGGCCGGATTGTCTTTGTCTTGTTGGAGTATCTTGTACTTTTGAACAGGTGAAGAAGTTATTCATTTATTCTTTAAAATTCTATGAATTTCATTAGTCTCTTGGTACACGTGATTTCTGAAGAAATGTCTCTTGAAGAACAACACCTCTGTAGTATACCATTTATATCCCACTGACCTACTGCTCCCTCGGTCCTAAAATATAAGCGATCCGGTTTTGTTCTATAAGTCAAATTATAGTAACTTTGACCAAATTTAAAAGAGATGAAAATATTTCTCATATTGTATCCACATAATGTATCCAATTGAGCTGGTTTGAAGTCTTTTTCTTCTATAAATATAAATTTGGTCGAAGTTATTATAATTTGACTTATGACAAGATCGGATCCCTTATATTTCACCTAACGACTTGAATATGTTAAAATACTTCCTTGGTCCTGAAATATAAGGTGTTCAAACGATTTTCAGACAAGATAAGAAGCATGGAAAAAGATCACTTCTCCCCTCACTAATTAGGATGATGAATGTAATTGAGTTGTTATTTTCTCATTACTGGCCGGCTGTTTTGGGTGTCAAGTTTAAATATCAATTCAGCCTCTGTTCGGCTGATGGTGTCGGCTAATGCTGTTTTATTGTGAGATAAAGCAGTGTACCATGGTTGATAATAAGTTGAAACAAACAGGGTTACTTTAGTACAAAATTTAAACTTTGGATCCATTATATTTCAGGACGAAAGGAGTACGTAGAGTAGACAACATTCTAAAGGGTACTATACATCAGGATTAATGAAATAATGAAAAGTTGCAATTCTCGCATACAGAACATAATAGCTTGATCTACTGAACTCTTTTTAAAATCTTTTTAAATTCTGGACGTAAAGCCAAGCAGGTCACAACACATCGACATTTATTAAAATACATGTACCACACCCTGTTGCTTCCTGTAAGGTGATGAACACAGTTATACACAATTTCCTTGGGTCGATCCGCCGGTCGCGTTACATCAGAGCTTGTTGGACTTGGCGAGGTAGACGACGGCGCCGGAGGTGGCCGCGGGGATGACGATGTCGTCGGATATGGCCTTGAGGCCCGGGACGACCCTCTTGGCGAGGAGCGCGCACACGGGCACGCCGAAGAGGACGACGAGGATGTCGACGGCGGCCTTGCCGAAGGTGAAGCTGTCTATCTTGAGGATCTCCTTGGCGATGCTCTCGAATTCCTGCGCGGTCACGTTCCCCCTTACCTTGTGGAACCTCTGCGCTTGGGAAAAACATGGAGGAAATGAATGTGAGAAGTGAACAAAAACAAAATTATGGTCTGACTACTCTGCTCTAAATTAGAAGTCGCTTTGACTTTTTTAGGAAGCGACTTCTAACTTGGAGAGGCCACTGATAATCTGGTATTATTGGAACAGTCAAAAAAAGATACTTGTAATTATACAAAAGAAACCCAAGGAGATTTCACATTAGCACAAAAGAATCAGCCCTCACATCGAACTTTTCCTTGAGCTCCTCTTTTGATGGTATCCTGTACTGCAGCTGCCCACGTTCCTCGCAAAATTTTCTGAAGAGAAGTGCAAGAGAAAGAGAATGCACAATTAACAATTTTCTGTCCAGTAAGAGTCCAGGACGTATATATATATATATATATATACATAAAAAATAAATAAAACTTACTCTATAAGCTCGTAAATGGCGTGGTAGAACTCATCGAACTCCTTCACATCCTTCACTTTGGCGTCGTAGTTCTTCCTCATGAATTCGATGAGTTCGCTTGCATCGCTGGATTTGTGCGCTTTCTTCGCGTCCTTCTTCTCGGGGGTCTTCTGCGCTGCCTCTGCCTGCTCACCCCCTGCCATTATCCACCAGGGCGACCAATTTTTCATTCGCATGCGTGCAGCCTCATTGAAGTTCAGCATAAAAATGGAGCCGCTGCATTGGATTTCCACAGTGAATTGGTGTGTGTTTTGTTGCCATACCTGGCTTGGCCTTGGCAGCTCCTTGGCCCATGGAGTCCCGAATTCTTTCTTGTTACCACAATTCACAGTTGGAGAAGAAGTAGCTTGCCGTGCGTGCACATGGAGGCACGGCCGCAAGGATGTATATATGTGTGTGTAGAGGGGCCGCAGTGATGTGCCTTGTGTGAGACAAAGGCAACGGCATCGCTCCGGCTGAACGCAAAGTCAGGTACGCACGCATCAACCAAGGAAAGGGCACAACACAAAACACAAGAACGCAAGTGACTCTGGCCTAACGCAAGCTTAGATTCCCTACTTAGCTAGCACATGCCATACGTACACCGTCAGCAAACACTTCTGGGATTGGCAAGGAAACTAGATTTCCTTCCCAATCCTGCGGAGAGGTCTAAAAATACATCAATGTGGTTTCACGTCCTAGTTTTCAAAGGTCACATAGTATAGTAGTATTATAATGGAAACAGTGCGAACTAGTTTCGTCTCCTTAAAACTCATTTTACTCCAATAAAACTCATCTCTTCATCAATATTACGTCATGCCAACATATTGACTAAATTCATTGCTTCAGAAACATTCATCCAATCCCTATAGACCCAAAAGGTATGACTTACTTTCAGCAATCGATAGACTTACAAATTCTATGCTATACAACAAGTGAATCAGCCAATGTACTAACCAAGGGTCTGTTCTACCACACCCTAACATCTTGCTGCTTTCAACACACCATTTTCAGGAAGAACAAATACAATCGAAAAAATCACTATCACGGCCTCATGGTAAAGGATACCTCTACAAGCGCTTGACATACAGCCAAAAAAAGATGTTGGCAATTGGCATATAATATCTTCTGCTTATGGATTTGATCTTTGACTGCTGCATCTTGTGTGGTGAGCCAAACATTATCATCCACCATTTGGTGAGGTAGATACTGGCTTCAAGAGTCAAATACCAGTTACAAAATTGAGCAAGAAGAGCTGTGCTTCAGTCTTGATACCATGCTTAGATTCTGCCAAGCGGTGACTCATTACTGTGCTTATCTACCAACCACAGCCCATGATCACGGAATCGTTTTATCTTCTTCTCAAACCCTGTGATGTAGTTATTATGTATAATGACATGCTTGCCCTTTGTCTGCTTGACCCATGTTTTATTCTTGAAATATAGGCCTCCGGTTGGAAATGCAGACTGAGGCAGGAGGTAAACATCAACCTGCAAGCATATCTTCTGTTAATAGTTTTATAAAGGACACTATTGTTGAAGGAAAGATCCTAAACACATGAAAAAGAAACAGATAGGAACCATGAGCTATATGTCAGATTGTTATGTACTATCTGTTTCAGTTTTTCGTGTCCAAAGGACATTCATTAATGTACTTTCAGAAACAGAAACTAATCTAAAAACGAAAAATCTAGAATGTGGCAAGGTTGCTGCCAGAAGATATACATCATTTTACTGTCAGAAATATATGGCCAGACATTATGAAATACCTTTAGAAGCTATTCCCAATGTTGAAAGATTTAGTCCAATAATCTTTAATAAATCTTGTAGCTTGTTAAACATTATTTTTCCATATGCATGTACATAATATAAAAATACAAAAATATTAAGCTGAAACACTTTAAACTGTATATCCACTGTTCAAATTTCCATGTGAAACCTTTTTTTTTTGGCATATATTAGTAGTCAAAGTTTTAGATACTTCATACTTGACTACATAAGTTTTGAAAAACATAACAGAAGAAGTAGAAGGCTAAAACTAATGTCATGAGGATCCAGTTACTCCGATGTAGCATTAAGGGTTATCTAATTGTATTTAAATACAATATATCTACTTGATACTGAGATATGGGACAGAGCGAACATAGATGCAACAGGCCTCACCGAAGCCTATAAATTATTTTTGACCTGAGGAAATATCATCCAGTTGCAAAGAAAAGTCTATAATTAGGGGAAATGTACAGGTGTTATTAAGAATCACAAATAAAAGGCTGATGCATATACTGCAAAAATCTAGATATTTTCATACTATTTACAGGCACAAATGTAATGTTACAAGTCATAAGTCCACTTTGTCCCATACATATATCACGAGGACATGTGGAGCCACCCAGAAAAATACAGACACAGAAACAAAAAAATGAATGTCCATGTTGTAGAGGGAGATCTATATCCACAAATAAACACAATTACATACAGAAACTTTGAAAATCATACACTCATGTACCAAATTGTCAAAATGTAATTGCTTTTAGAAGAAAAACAATTATGTGCGCTTTGTAAGAATATTCTGGGAAATTTGGCGTAGTAGTTTGTATTGTTTAAAAATTGAGCTCAACAAGTTTTTCGTATTAGTTAAAGGTGAAAACAATGGTTTCAAGGCCATATGCATTTAAAACTAGATTGGATGAATTAAGCCCATATTATCCACTCATCCTGCCCAACGCCATAACCTAACATCAGAGTAGGCTGGTTATGCTAGATTATAAATTGAAAACTCAAACGTGCGATGGGGTACGCGTTTACGCACTCATGCGACCCCTCCACGCGCCACTGCTGGAGAAGAAGGGTCCAGGTTTAGGGTTCCCAATCACCAGCAACACTAGAAGGGAGTCCGGAGAGGCGTCCACGATGGGCTGCGGCCTGGTGGTGTGAAGAGATCGCCGCTGGAGCTGTGGCGACAGGAGGGAGGTGGGCAGGGCTGGAGGTGAGGATTCGCAGTGCAAGTCTGCTGGTGGACCTGTGATTAGGGGAGGGCGGGGTCAAGGAGGCGAGAGGCGGGAAGAGTGGTGAGGTAGCTGGAGCAGCCAACCGCCGGTGGTGGAACAAAGGAGCGGGGGTGTCAGAGGAGAGGCACACGGAGGAAGATGATGCAGAGACGGGTCGCACACTGCCCGGTTGCAATGGGTCATGCGTTAACCTCCCCACCCTAAATCGGCTCCAAAGTCCAAACAGTGAAGTTCACAGATTGCTTTTTTTAAAAAAAAAAAAAAAACTCAAGCTGCGGGAAAAGACCACTCCCCAGCATTGGATTAACTTCTCGCGTGCAGGCCAAGAAACACCCTGAAGGCAAGCTACCCTGGACATGCCACCGAATGCCCAGGACACATGCTTGCAGGCATGTGGTTACATGTACAGCTTAGGAGCACAGCTGATGAGGGGTGCTCCAACGAGGAGTCAGACTCAGGACCTGAGGTGCAAGTGCAACTAAGACTTCTATGACCATTAAGCCATAGACAAGTTCACAGAGAAGCCCTGCCCTGACACCTCAATGATGGCACAGGCCCAATGGGCTGAAACATGCCCTATCACAGGCAAGGCGTATTTTGCTCTTCCATTTAACATTATGAATGTAAAAAAAGCGCGCAACTAAAGCAAACCATTAATCTGTTCAAGCAAAAGTTGATAACTAAGATCAATTACCCTAAGGTATGCATATTACTCATTCAACCAACCGCTCACACAGTCTATGGTGCTAGGATGTTCTTTGGCATGTCTCCTTGCATTGTAAGAGAAAAAATGTAGGAGAAACAAACCTGGCCAGCAGTCTTGTTCAAAGCCCAGTTGAATGCTGGCTGATCATTTGACTTCCTCTGCTTCGACCAGGGCTGCTCCTTAAGCTCCTCGATCCACTTCTTTAACAGGAGCTTGGCACCTTCAGTTGGCCTGAGGAAAATCATGCAGCTGCAAATATAAGTCCGCCCTTTCTTCCCCGGTGGTGGCAGCTCATGTGAATGATCAAGTGGTTTCACCTGCAATGCAATCAACACATCACCAGTAAGTTATCTTCCAACCAAACTCCCAATTGCAAACACAGCAATAAGAGACACATACAGGAGTCATATCGTCCATGAAGTAGACATCGTGATTCTCGACGAGGTAAGGGAACGGGTCGGCAAGCCACACCATGTCGACATCGTTGTACATGACACTGTATCCGAGCTCAAGAATCTGCAGCAGGTGCCGTGGCCGGCGCGAGGTGAAGTTGAAGAACCCCTGTAGTCACAGACGGAAAAGATAGCCGCAGTTACGCATGGAGTCATTTCATCGAACAGTTTGAGGGGTGGATTCCTCCTAACCTGGGATCCGAATTTGTGGGCGGCCTGGGCATCGGGCGCGGGGGGGCACGAGGACGGCGTGTCCTGGCCAGGCGGCATTGATGCGGTCGAGGGTCTCGTAGTCCTCGGCGATGACGAGCACCTGATCCGCGCGGCCGGCGCGACGGACGCTGATGAGCCAATTGGAGAGGAAGGGGAGATACGGTCCGGACACAGCGGCGAGGAGTACGGTGCCGTTTCCCGCTGCGGCGGCGAAGGCAGCGGCCTCCTGGAGGGTGTAGGAGCGCCACGGGGACGAGGGAGAGCGCGCTGTTGGGCCCCAGGGGAGGAAGAGGGCAGCGAAGAGGAGAATCGCAAGGAGGGAGAAGAGGTAGGGGAGCGTGAGAAGGGGTGCGGGCGGGAAGGGGCGGTGGCGGCGGTGGGGGAGGAGACGGGGAGGAGTCGCCCGCCGCAGCCGGCTTCTGGTGCGGCCGCTGGTGGAGCGACATTGCCCAACGCCGGAGACTGGGAGGTGGGGATTCAGGAGTGTGGAGTAGTGCTACTGTACTCTTCTCTGTGGTCTCTGAGAAATTATGTTCTAGTGATTTCCAGGCGCTTTCGGCCTGGCGGCCCAATGATGGACATTATTTTAAAGCCGAAATTTCACGCAGATATTAGATGATTAGACATCATCATCCAGCCCAAAGCAAGCGCTCGGTCATACAGATCAGGATAATGAGAATACCACAAGCCGAAAGTTAAATAGCACAATAACAAATGTTCATACATGAAGCAAACTTAAACCGAGGACGAAAATATGAAACATTGATCCGAGCTTGGTTCTTGTCACTCCCTACGATAATGAGAGTACCACAAGCCGAGCTAAATAGCACAATAACAGATGTTCATACATGAAGCAAACTTAAACCGAGACGTAAATATGAGACATTTATCCGAGCTTGGTTCTTGTCACTCCCTACGGTATATAACAATTCTATCAACAAACTGGAGAGATGATTTGTGTCATGGAACACGGAACTAACAGAACTAATTACGTAACAACTTGTAGTATTGAAGAAACACGAACCTCAATTCCCCTGGTTGTTGACACGGTTAGGTGCGTATGTAGCCGTATTTTTTGGGAGAACAACCCGTCAATACAAAAAAAAAGTAATTAGTTGTGTTTTTTTTGAAATACATCTCCACTGCAAAAGCGACAATTGAGTCGCAATTCCAGATATTGAGAATCCTTGGATGTAGACCTTAGTACATGAACAAAGCTAGGACAAATCATTAGAGAGCATTTATAGTTGGAACTATAATTACAGAAATTACCTTAAGTATTATGGTAGGTTATATGTGGATGTAGACATTACTGAATTTAAAAGTAAGTAACATAGATTATATGTGGAATTCATTCAAAAAAAAAAAAAATTATTTGTGGAATAATGAACCATAAGAACTGAATAAGGTCTTGAAACCATGCAAAGTGCATTGAAGCAAGTAAGATGGGCAGAACTCGGCAACGTATAAGATAATTCGCCTCATGAGAGTTATCTATATTTAATTGCGAGCATATGAAAGGCACTTAAATTACGAGCTCGAAATTGAAAGAAGTGTAAATATTTGAACTGGTTGAGTTGATTGCCGTCGCACAAATGCTAATTGGCAACTACTATTAATGTATGCCCACATGGTTTGCATGATTTGCGCCGTTAGATCGAGTTAAATTTGGATATAGTAATAGCATGACCAAAACCTATTTGTTCTCAAAGTTAATTGGATTGTTCAAAGAAGGTACTTAGTCTCGCCGCCGCCGCATGCATTCGTAGTAGGTGGTTGAACTACGGGAACCAAAAAGAACATAATTAGAGCAAATAAAACCAAAATCCTTGGGAAGGAGCATGAATTGATTAAAACCTTCTCGCAACATATGTAATAGGTGAGAACATCCAGGACACTATCGTCCCACAAAGAACCCCACCATGAAGCTTCAATTAATTTAAAAAGGTTTCGTTTAAACAGATTACAAAGGACATGATCAATATCGGGCAATTTATTTCGGAGATATTAGCCGCACACTAAGAGGAGTAACAACAGATCAATACCGCGCATTTGGTTTTGCCATTTAGTGCTCAAAGACCTAGCTCTCGATCTCCAAATAACCATCTCATTTGAATGAACCATCGTTGGATGCACAGTTTTTAGATTATAATGCACATACACCAATTTGTGCAAAGCATGTCATAGACTAAATGATTTCTTATTTTTCTATGCACCAAAGCAAATGCGATCCACCGATATTCACTTGATGGTGTGTGCATTTCGAGACAATGGGTCTTTCAATCCTTTGTAATTTAGGGCACAACCCCGCATAAGAATAGCACCAAAATCATCCGCAATTAATTTTGATAAATGTAACTTGCGGCAATTTATAGAGGACATGTTCACTTTGAAGCGTTTTATTTAGAGACATTAGTTGCATAATCGACAAGAATAACTTGTATGGAACCAAAACCGCAACGGTGCTTCCAGAGGTTGAAGCCTCGGTGCCCGGAGTATGAAATAGATAACCCATGGCTCAGTAAAGAGGAAAAATAATTTGGTGCCATCATGATGTCACACGGCCTATGTATGCAATGCATATTGAAAAGCCTATGTATGCAATGCATATTGAAAAGTGAACTCAACCACATTTTTGAATGGCATGTGAGTAGAATATGTGGCATTATGTTTGTGTGTACTCTTATAGAGCATAGTATAGTGCCCGTGCTAACGCCACGGCTTTATTTAAAGATATCGATGTAGCTCATGATATTGATTATTGATGGCACGAGAAACCGGTTAGTCACGGCTATCATCAATGGATAATGTGTGTAGACTTATCGGGTAGCTCAGAGGTAAGCAATACTATGTCCCATAACCTGCAGATTGAGCTACCTACTACGCCGGTTTCTTGTAGATTGAAACGGCAAGCGTAAACTTTAAATATCATGAGCTACATGAGTTTGCGAGCTGCACCATGAAACATGTGATCAATAGTGTTTGACAATCAATATCCAAAGACGAACCGAATGTGGAAAAGTACCATGGAAATATCTTACTACTCTACTTGATGCGCCGCAGCATAACACTAAACAACGCCTATCCAAATTGGACAAAAGAAACATTGTTTGTCCAGGAAATGATCATGGACATAATGTTCTTCATGTTTTATTTGGTACACAAAAGGGAGAAACAGAAAAAGATGAACTAAAGACTGTGATTACTTTCTTAAAACCCGCTTTCGCCGCTGACTTTGGAAAACATGCCGACAACGAAGCTTCGAGAACATCAGCCCGTTAAACCTATCGAGCATACACATGTAGGGAAATTAGGGATTATTGAATTTGAATCGAAAAAAATCATAAATTATCTAGAAGCGTTAGCGATTGACGATTTGAAAGACTTTCTTGCTAGACCACCAAGCAAAACAGATCATCATCACACAAGCAAAAACATCACAAAAGGCGACCGATTAGTGATTTTACCTTGGAAAGGGGTGGCGACTCTTCATACAGGAGGCTCTGAGAGGGTTGGCTCAATTTGTCGCATGTCCATTCATCCCAATCATCACCGATGAGGACCAAAGAAGATATCGATGAGCAAAAACGTTCAAAACCACAAAAACGGAATCGATGAGTTATATTATGAGTAAAGTGCCCAATTAAAAGAAGCTTCAAAAGTGTAACAATTAGAATAACCCAAACCGATGTCATGTTAAACCGAAAAGTTCTAGTTCCTTGGTCATGTGTTTTTATATTTGCTCCACAAATGCACGTTGCCTCCGAGGACAAAGACCAATATTACAAATTAGTATGAAAACAAATCAGGGTTGCCAAAAATGGTGCCATGGTATACTGATTTGTGATCTCATAAGCATCGTGGTAGGTAAAAAAGGAAACTGATTTGCTGTCAAACGAACCCCCCAAAACTCAGCATCTCCCATCTAAGCTTTAATCGGTCGCGTAATATTCAAGCTTCATCGGATGGGAATGCGGAAAGAAAAACATTCAAAATATTCAATCTTTATCGTACGGCAAATGCGGAAAGATATACATTCTCAATCAAGCCGCGGCCAGCCCGCCATGCGCATGTGCCGTGCTCATGCCAAAATTATTTGCCGCGCAGGGGACCGAGACTGGACTCAACAAGGTACATGAAGGGTCAAGGATATCTAAAAGATCGCCGCTTATATGCCATCGATCCACCTATTTTTGCCATAGCAATTGTGTGAACACGTGGACAAGCTTTTTGCACATTTGGTGCCATCATGATGTCACACGACCTATGTATGCAATGCATATTGAAAAGCCTATGTATGCAATGCATATTGAAAAGTGAACTCAACCACATTTTTGAATGGCATGTGAGTAGAATCTGTGGCATTATGTTTGTGTGTACTCTTATAGAGCATGAACCTCGCAGATTTGCCACCGAAAGCGTGAAAATAAACAGCTTATCTTTGGCGATTACGAAGACGAAGCTTCATTTAAGATCTACATCATATAGGGTAATGTTGTGAGAAGAAATATTAGCACCTTGAACTTCAGTTGGTAACAAAGCAAGTAGTTGTTGGGGCTCCATGAAATATTTAGTACTAAGTTCCATTTATCATACGTTTCGAAACAATAGTAGTTGAAAAACAACAACACTAATATTGGGCAATGAAAATATACAGTACACCGCTATTTTTTATTCTTTATTATAGAAAACAATGGTTAGAAGAAAAGGATTGTGGCCAAAAATATATCATTTGGAAAAGATAAAAGTAGTCTCAGGAGCATTGTGGAGAGGAATTGGAAGTAATAATATTTAGCGGTTCCATATTTTATATCTCTTCTTGTGGCAAACCAAATTTAGTTTCCGTTGATCATACTTACCAGAAACAAATAGTAGTTGAAAAACAACAAAGCATTAACTCTGGCACGGAAATATATAGCTACCGCTATTTTATACCCTTCCCTTTATTACAGGAGAATAATGCCGAGAGAAGAAGGTTAAAATTTGGGAAAAATGCATCATTTGGAAAAGATGAGCAAACTCACCGGAGCAGCGTGGAGAGAAATTGGAAGCAAGAATATTTGGCGGATCATTAGGAAATTAATAATTCCATGTGGTAAACTAAAAGCGAGCAGTTATGAAATTAGCAATCCGATGCAAATCGCGAATCGCCAATTAGAAATCATGTGTCATGTTCAGCGACATTAAGTCGAAAGCACCCTAGCCGCTGCGGTCATGGCAAAGTATCCGGGATTAAATACATGCAAACGAACAACGGGAATATAAGGCGGTACCTCTATCTATTATCGTCGGGGTACCGTCGGGTCATCGGAGCCCGCCGACGACGGGGTCTTTGTCGCAAGTGGCAACCGTGGTACTCCCGGCTGGTCGCTTGCCGCCCATGGCGCGGCCCGGAGGCCTCGCGGGGCGTCGGTGATGCGGAACTGGCCGCCCTATTCTTGAGTGAGAGGAAGAAAGGGAGGAGGGAGTCGCTTTCTTTGTAGATGGCGGCCGCCGACGCATGGTTTGCCCAGGCGGTGCGGTGTGGCGTGGGATAGGCTTGAAATCAAATTACCATTTACCGGGCATGACATGGCGGGGGCGCTCGGCGCCGCCGTGGTCAGCCGCCGGGAGGGCCGCTCGCCGCCGGGGCCGTGCCAGCGCGTGGCGCCGGCCGTGCCGCGCGCCCAAGGCGCGCCGCCGCGTCGCTGGGCCGGCAGCGCCCGCATCTTTTGCCTCCCGGAAACCGGCCGCCGCCGCTGGCTGCGCCAGCCAGCCGGAGGGAGAGGGAGGGAAGGAGAGGCCGGGCGAGGCCACGGGCGGGAGCACGACCCCGCCGGCGGGTGGAGGGAGGAGGGAGAGGGAGGAAAGGCGGGGGGGACGGGAGAGTGAGGTAGGGTTAGGGGTGGAGGCTGGTATATATATGATGCGAGAGGAGCCCACGAGAACCGTTGGATCGAAGATCGGACGCACAAAAATATTTTGGATGGCGTGGGCGTCTTTGGCCGCGGTTTTCCTCCACACCAAATCTTACTTTTAAATTTGAGCCGATATTCGCACGCCTCCACAAATATGACCCGCACGCACGCCTTATCAAATATGATCCATGTCATGCGAATTGTTATGAAATCTGGTCTTTTCGGGATTTTGGTGATTTCGAAATTCTAGCTATCATTTTGCACCGTTTGGACACGGAAATGACAGCAATGCCCCATGGAGCAGGTGGAACAAAGTCCCGCCGGCGCGTCGCACCCGCCGGCCCGGCACGGACGTTGTGGCCAACTTCGCCGCTACACGTCGGGCCTTGTAAACCAATAGAGGGGAAGAGAAGATGAGGCCACGGGAGCTGAGGCAAGGGGAAGGGGAGGGGAGGAGGGCGCGACGGCGGGCATACCCAGGGCTGCGTCGGTGGTCGGGCGGCGGAGGCCGGTCGGGATCGGCGGCGACGGCGGCGCTGGCGCGCGTCCGTCCGTCGGCTGAGAGAGAGCGCTCGCCTCCCGAAATCAGCGGACAAAGGAAGAGATGAAGCAATCCAAAAGGAAAGGGTAGACATGTCTTTTCCCGTGTCCCAAACACTTGCAAGACAATTTCTTGAATTTCAGAAATCCCAAAATCCGAAAAAACTAGATTTCATAACAATTCGCGGGGAGATGGATCAAATTTGATAAGGCGTGCGAATTTCGGGTCATATTTGTGGAGGCGTGCGAATAACGGGTCAAATTTGATAATTTTCGTGGTCACTCCACATTTGATGATGGCAAATTTGCAAGGAGGATTGCTCTAACTTATGGTCGTGATGATGATGACAGATCTAGCACATGATCACTTGACATCGACGATGATGATGGTTCATGCCTGGGGGCATAGATAAACCAAGTCCACGAAGAGTCATGCTTCTACAAGTCTATCTATCTTACCACATCGCTTCGTGTCAAAAGGTGGTACTAAAAGGAAGTTGTAATGAGCTATGTGCAAGTTATTTTTTTTAACTTTGACTAAGATTATAGAAAATACGTGCAACATTTATATCTCTAAATAAGTTAACTATAAAAGTACAGTCAATGAATCTATCTAATGATACTAATTTTATATTATAAATATAAATATTAATATTCTTTTATAGATAATTAGTCAAAGTTAAAAAAAAATTGAATTATCAAGAGGCGAGGATGGCTTCTATTTTGGAAAGGAGGGAGTATAATGCTATTGTGGTTGATCGTTCATATTCGCATGATGAACTTGTGGCAACATTTATAACTCTAAATAAACTTTTATATTGTACAAATATTTCAACTATCTAAGAATACTACTATTTCTATTTTAAATTGTAATTTATTCATACAATCTTAGAGAGTTAAAGCATCTTAAGTTTAATTAAAATTATAAAGATAATAACAAAGATTTGTGACATCAAATAGATAAAATGTGAAAATATAATTAATGAAGAATCAATGATACTTAATTAGTTGACATCCTAAATATTATTTTATCATATAAATTTGGAGAAACTTGAAATGCTTGAACTCTCAAGATTTTTGAAATGACTTATAATTTCAAATGAAAGGGTTTATTTATGTTAAAAATGTTTAACTATTCGAGAGGTGAAAAGGACATTTTTTAGAACTAAAAGGAGCACTTTTTTTTCATGATATATGTTTCTTAAAGAAAAGTATATTATTATCTTTTTTGATACCCTTGTGGATAAAAGGAACTAGGAGGATTTCAAGGTGTTGCCATGGATATTAAGAAAAAATATAAATAGATTAGAACGTTCTAATGAAAATTAGGTGATGTATATGTATAGTGTTTTTTAGAAGGTATATGTATGGTGTTGGTAATACAGGAACATAATATAATGTATGTATAGATTTAGCACTCGTTGAGATTGTATCCATAGTGGATGAGATTGTTTTTATGCTAGTGAATTTTAATTTCAAGTGATCGTGTACTATTAAGGTGGAAGTCTTGTATATCAAGAGAAAATTGATAGTGCACTCTATGGGGTGGGCATTTACGTGTCAACAGAAAAAGAGCGGGTGGTTTTACTTTACAAGAGTTATAGATATTGGGTTTGCTTCTTGTTCATGAATGCTACAGTCCTAATGTAGCTATGCCCAAACTGTTTAAACTACGACGCCAAATTTAGGGCTTGGATTTTTTTACAACAAAATAGGACTTGATTGTTTTGCAACCAATTTTTGCCATGTACTCCGTATAAGATTTGGCAATAAAAAATTAGCAAAGTAATTGTCATATGAAAAGTTAACATGTTTTGGTAACAAATCAAATAATAGCTAAAATTTTAACTTAACAAATTTTTGGCATGATGAATTTTGGAAGTAAAATTCTAAAATGAACTGGATATGATGGCGAGATCGCGGCGTGCGCAACTGTCGCAGCTAAAGGGCCAATTCCATGTGAGCCATTACAAAGATGCATCTTCCGCCCGGACGGACTTAGCCAATGACACGGGCCCTTGGGGCGCGAACGCCCTAATGTGGGTCGGGCGGCGGCGGCCTGGCGCGGCCGGTTGCTAGCTTGGATTACGACTTAGGGCGTTCGGTCATAATCCGGCACCGCGGTAACCGGCGCCACGGCTTTTCAACCAAAAGCGCGATGACCAATTGTGTGAATTGCGGTTCCTCGTACTAGGTTGAATTACTATCGCGGCACGGTCATCGGTAGGGTAAAACTAACATGTCTCACGGCGGTCTAAACCCAGCTCCACGTTCCCTATTGGTGGGTGAATAATCCAACACTTGGTGAAATTCTTAGCCGCCATTAAAAAGTTCACCTTTCTTCTCAGGCAAGGAAAAAGTTTTTTTCGACCCCTTGTATGCCACTACCGTAAAAAGGCAATAAACAACAACATAAAAATATCCATTTTGCCCCTCTTACAAGTCGGACCTGCACGTTAGCCTGCTTCATCTTCCAGCCTCGCCCACTCTACAACAACATCGCCGCCGCCATGGCGCACTCTAGGCCTCCCTCATCCACCCGCTCCCATCCCCCGGTACTGCTCCCCCTCCACCACAAAAAGTTTATCATACATCATTTTTCTTCTCAGCCATTGAAAAAAAAGTTTATCTTATTGCATTTTGTTCTCAACCATCAAAAAAGTTTATCTTCCTAGCTTCCCAGCCACCGAAAAGGAAAAAATGCATCTTTTAACTAAAGCATACCATATTATATGTTCATTGTGTAGGACTACTCATTTAGAGTCTAACACAATTGGATTTTCCATTTTACGATTTTTCTATGATTTACTATGATTGTTCAAAACTGCTTTAGGGGTAATTTGACCAGTTTTTGAAAAGTTCAATGGGTGATATAGACCGTTTCATAGTTTTGGGGTTATGTAGTCTACCTTCTATAGTTAAGGGGGTGATGCGAGACTTTTTCCTTAAATTTGATGTTAGCTATAAAGTTTCTTTTAATCTTTATTTATTCTGTTTGTGTAGGTTGAGTGGCTTAGAAAGGCTGCACTCCAGGTTCTAGTAAATTCAAAGAGAAAATTGTGACAGTTGGTTATGTAGTTTTTTTTTTTTTTTTTGGAAAAGTAGCTGTGCTAGCTATTGAATGCTGATTCAAAGACCAGTGAAAAAAAAAGGTCTATAGTAGAGTAGATGTTTTATGCATTAGTATGCATTTAAAAGTTAGTAGTATGTTTTTGTGTGAAATGTAACACTTAAATTTTCTATTTTGGCTGTGATTTTGTGTGTTTTTGCCCTCCCAAATATCTGTGTGAGGGATGCTTTTTTGTGCCTAGGATATAGTAGCAACTACCATTCTTTTTGTTATTTAAGAGTTAAATGCATGGCAAGCCTCGAACTTGTCTAGGTATGCCACTTAGGCCTGACCTTTGAAAACGCATTTCGAGGGCCCTAATCTTGTTAAATGAATCTTTGGTAGCCCTTACCGGTTCAGCTAAACAATTGCTCAGGCGTGGCATTGCCACCTTGCATCCATCGTGGTTGTGTCTCACCTAATTGCTAACCGTGCATTGTAATTTTGCATATAACACCTCTAGCACATGACATACATGTCCTAGTCTGCCGGCGTCTCTCCCAATCGATCCCCTTTCTTCCACGGTGTCCGTGGTGGTGCGGCGATCGGTTCAAGAGGCGCGCTGGGCGGCGGTGCCGCTCGGTGGCCCCGGCACCCGCCTCTCGCGCCACACTGGCTGGGCGAAGGGCGACGCCGGGCGAAATCTCATGTTTGGTTTTGGAAATTGATGGCGACACTTGTGGACTAATCCTTTGCTCTAAGTGATGACTTAAGAAAGGATTAGGAGGATGGCGGAGCATGATGATCATGAACATGGACAAAGATGATGAACATGATGGATCGTCAAGCTCGGTGATCGGCTTGAGAGGAAGGGGAGATCAAAGGCAGAGGTATACTTGATAGGGTTTTTCCTTTCGGTGATCAAGACACGATAGAGCGTGTGATCACATTATAGGATAGATGGCCGACTATCAAGAGGGGATGCCGCGACAATCCTTGCATGAAGTGCTTCTAGGTCCAATTGACTTGCATATGCATTTAGGATTGAGAGCACTAACCGTTCTTGTCTAACCGATCGTAAGATGCTAACACAAGTGCTCATGGGACACATTTGTAGTGTTGGTAACACAAGACAAGAAGCGAAACTTGGAAAGATGGAAAGGCGGCGGCGTGGCGTTGAAACGAAGACTTGCGTTGACGACTGGACGGCTATTTGGCGCATTTGGCGCTGGCGGCGTCCGGCGCTGTGTTAAAAATTCAAATCGCGTCGCTGACAGCGTCCGGCGGCTGGCGCTGGCAGCGGTCATTTTGGATCTTGGCGTCCGCGATGGAGCTGAAATCCGACAACAACGAAGCGGCGCTGGCGGCGTCGGCGGTGCGTCCGTAGCGATCGAAGAGGGTGTCTCGGTACCCCCTCCGGCCGGGACGCTTGGCGCTGGTGCGTCCGGCGTGCGTCAGCGCTTGATTGTCGTGCCGGCGCTGGCGTCCGGCGGTGCGTCCGACGCGATCGAGAGAGGGTGTCTCGGGACCCCTCCGGCGGGACTCGGCGCTGGCGCGTCCGGCGCGTTGCGTCGGCGGCTGTGCATCGAGGGGGCGCTGGCGCGTCGGCGTAAGCGACCGAGAGGAGGCAAGTTTGGACCAAGCGGCTCTATTATTTCGACTTGGGGTCTATATATAGTGCCATGGCCGGTTCATTTGACCCTCTCTTGCATATTTGAAGCTTCCAACTTGCTAGTGAGCTTGTGAGACTCCTCTCCACTCATTCCTTCACTCTAACTTCGAATCTTAAGTGAGTTTGAGAGTGATAGAAGTGCATTGCTTGATTAGTCTTGCATCTAGAGGCACTTCATCCTTGGAGAAGCGGCGGGATCTTGTTACTCTTGGGAATTTGCTTGGTTCCCTAGCGGCTTGGAGCAAGAGGCGGTGTTCAGCTCAAGAGGAGCTTGTTTGAGGCCACAGGGTGGTGATTGTGAGGGGTCGTTCCTTACCCGCGGGAGATTGTGAAAGGAGCACTAGTGGATTGCTTTCGTGGCTTGTTGGACCCTCTCTTGTGATCGGTTGCTTGAGCTCCCACCGGGGATTTGGCATTGGCCATTAAGCTTAGCATCCGTCAAGTGAGTGTGTCGCCAATAACGGGGACTAAGCGTCTGCGGTAAGCCACGTGAACCTCGGTGAAAAATCATCGTGTCACTTGTTCTTGCTCGTTGGAGATTTCTTGGTGATCACGGTAATTGGCTTCCACCTCTACACTCCGCGGTGGTATTGTATTCTAGCCTCTTCGCATTACTTTCACTAGTAGACTTGTGTAGGCTTGCTTAGTTTGAGTAGCATATTAGGTTGCTTAGTCTTGGTAGCTTCTAGTTGGTTATCTAACTAGACTTGCTTGCTCACCTAGGAGTAAAAGGTAGAGACTTAGCCTCGTGTGAATTAGATACAATAGAATTGACTTGAGGCTTGCATAGCTAGTCGAAGCATTGCTTAATTGCTACGCCATCTTTTTGTCTAACCCGGGTGCTTAGTGTTGTTGCAAGATTTTTTAATGGGCTATTCACCCCCCTCTAGCCATTAGGACCTTTCACGCGACGGCGGCGGCGGCCGCAGCGGCCACATGAGCTTCTTTGCGGATACGTGAGGGCGTCGGCGAGCACCGTCTCGAGGCTCGGCGGGCCATTTGGCATGCGTCTTTGAGGGCTGTTTGGATGGAGGCACGGAGTACTTGCACGGTAAAAAGTGTTGCACGAGGTTGCCTAGAAAATCGATGGAATCGCTTGACGAGGCAAGTTAGGTGATGATGCGTTTGGTTGGAAGCCCTGTGCTGGAGAAGCTAATAAAAGATATAGTACCACTTTAAAACATACATGGTTACTATTATTACATATAAACAATGATAAATAAAATTATCCACATATTTTATCAATTAATAATATATTTAAAATTACAAATCAAATTAATAGATTTCCTACCTATTTGCAAAATGTCGGGAGGAAAGGCGTCACGAGGAATTACAAGTGTGTACATGGTGCTAGTGCACGTTTATTGATACTAGTAGACTCTTGCGAAAAAAAAGGGCGTAAATCTGTTTTAAAAAAGAACGTAATTTGGACTCGTGACTAGTGCAGGTTTATTGATGTACGTTTTTTATCCGATGGAATTTCGTGTGCGCAGAGGCAACAAGTGATGAGAACGGATGATTAGTCCGGGCAACCCAGCCAGTGCAACGAGGCGACCGTTTTTAGGTATTGCTTTTGTGCACGGGACGATGCTGGGAAAGACATCTCACGGGGCTGCATCCAAACCGACGACGAGGCAACACCCGGTCACCCTCCGGGCCGGGCACTTTTATCCGGTCTCAATCCAAACACGCCCGATCTTTGCCGCCGTCCGTCGCGCCCGGCAGTGGCGTACGAGGTGGGAGTCCCGTGCAGTCGCGGCGGTGGTGGTGGGCTTGACGCTGCGCACCACCATCGACTCCCCATCCAACTTGTGTGTCTGTAGTGCGCTTGTTCTATGGTTTGTAATACTAAAAAACAAGTGAATGGAATTCTCATTTCTCGATACCGTGTTGTGACATGAATGAATGGCATTATGGTATGAGGTAAATGCACCCAGGGCCACGAACTTGCGCCGGTGTGTTAAATAGGTCCACGAACTTGAAAAACCGGTCATCCAGCCCCTCGAACTTGCAAACCCGTTCACCGAGGCCCGATCCGGTTTTGCATGGCTGCATGGCACTTTGTTGGGGGCGTGATTTTGCTCTGAGTAACCCCGGATTTACTACAGTAACGTGGTTTTGTTTTTTCCTTTTCTAATTTATTTATTTTTGAATCTTGAAAAATCATAACTCTTCGATACGACATCGGATGAAGATGATTTTTATATAAAAATTATAGCCCTCGGCGAGATCTATAACTTTTTAGTTTTGAATTTTTAATTTGATGGCGTTAAGGTTCTCAAAAAATTATATAAAATTACAGCACCATAATAATCGCGTACTTACGCTATCGCACTATAAAATTACAGCACCATAATAATGCGACAAGCGAAGTACGTGATTATTATGGTGCTGTAATTTTATATAATTTTTTGAGCACCTTAACGTCATCAAATGAAAAAATTCACGGGATATGCTACCACGTTATATTACGCACCGGTTTCCAAATTGACACTTTGCCATTGCACCAACACCGGCGTGACACGCAACCACACAAAAAGAAAACACTTAACGTGATGTATTTTTCTATTTTATTATGGCTGTCAACATCAGACCACGAAACTAGACCCATCAAATGAAAAAAATTCAAATGATAATTTTTTTGAGCACCTTAACGTCATCAAATGAAAAAATTCAAAACTAAAAAGTTATAGATCTCGTCGAGGGCTATAATTTTTATATAAAAATCATCTTCATCCGATGTCGTGTCGAAGAGTTATGATTTTTCGAAGATTCAGACGAAATAAATTAGAAAAGGAAAAAAACAAAACCGTGGTTACTGTAGTAAATCTGGGGTTACTGTAGCAAATCACGTCCATAACAGTGCCATGCAGCCATGCAAAACCGGACTGGCCACGGGGTGAACGCGTTTGCAAGTTCGAGGGGTTGGATGACCGGGTTTTCAAGTTCGTGGACCTATTTGACACGCCAAGCGCAAAGTTCGGGGGCAGGGGTGCATTTACCTCTTATGGTATGTATGCATGATGAGCACGTGAATGAAATGAGTATGCTGAATAAGACCTGATTGGTTTATAGCATTAAGAAACACAAAGAAATGGACGAACACAAATACTCCCTCCGTCCCCACCGAAGTTTAGAAATTCCGTGCCATCTTATTGATGCTTCGTCTTATTCAATTTTTTTTTGTATAAATATAATTTATTTTGTTATGACTTATTTTATCAATAAAGATACTTGAATATTGATTAATTTATTTTCTGATTTGCATAAATATTTTGAATAAGACGGATGGTCAAACATGAAGTTTAAATGTCAAAAACGTCGGTCAGCATGGGGACGGAGGGAGTAGTAGTAGAAAGCTGTCATTGACTGCATTAGCGTTCACTAAACTTCAGCTATAGCAACAATGCTATTGGCAAGCACTCACTGCCGTTTAGTGAAATTGCAGTGCCATTTTGCCTGATGGGTTATATTACATTTGACAGTACCCTTTCATGAGATTGAAGCAAAAACATTTACAAAAGCTGCCACTTTGCTGCAAGATCAAACCACAAAAAGCTATCTCTTTTCCTTTACCAAATGAAACCACATAAGCATCACACCACCCAAGCTAATCACTGCATGCCATCCCCAGGTGTTGGCTTCTTAGTCCTCTTCGAAGCATTCTTTGGAGCCTCACCATCCTTCTTGCGTTGGACAGCTCCAGGTCTTTTTGTCTTGATTACAGTGGTGGGAGGTATGGGCCTAAAGGTTGGTATGTTGGTCATAATGAAAGATGAGTTTGACAAAGGTTGTTGTTGTGTGCTAGCTGTAAGCGACTGTGACAAGGAAATAGTACTTAATTAGTGTTTAATGTTTGGAAGCACATCTAGAATGAACAGATGGTGGAAGCATAACATCACTTGTGCTGGGAAATCAATCCAGTGCACCTTTTCATGATAGGCCTTGTTTTCCCTTTGCCCCACAAATATTCCACCATGGTGTATCTCTACCGAGAACTCATCAAAATCATCACCTACATTACCCAGAACACAAGGAAATCAAGAACTGCAAGAACTTGAATAACAAAATAAATTGCAATCCCAAACCCTATCATTGCATTTTCGGTGCTAATCACAAACAATCCAAAAGAAGAAGAACCAATACCAATTAATTCCTAGTCTACAACACGTGATCCACACTTACAATACACGGGCAACAGTTCCCCGGCCGGCGCACCTTCGAGCCATCTACACGCCTACTCGAGATCTTCCGGCCACCCGGTTGCGGCGAGGTCCCACTATTGCCTTCTCCTCTGCTAGATCGATCAATCTCGCCGCCGATTGCCTTCGTTCTTGGGCTTCTCCGATGAGTCCGCCTCCGCGGGTTCGCGCTCTTGGGTGAAAGACTAGAGGGAAGAGAGTACAGAGGACAAGAGAGGAGTTGAAATGAACGTGATTACATTTTTAGGGGCCTCCACGCATATTGAACAACCATGCCCAACCCACATGTGCAACTCACGTGAGACACAACCACGGTGGATGCAAGGTGGCAATGCCACGTCGGAGCAATTGGTTAGCTGAACCGGTAAGGGCTACTGGTAATTCATTTAACAAGATTAGGGACCTGAAAATACGTTTTCAAAGGTCAGGGGCTTAAGTGGCACACCTAGACAAGTTCAGGGGCTTACCATGCATTTAACTCTTTATTTAATTTGATTGATTAGTAGCATTTTTCTTTTTATTACATGGAAGAAAATTACATTACGCAACAGTCACGGAACGTTTTCTTTGTATGTAAGGAAATAAAGTCAACAACCCGTGATTGTCGTTCTTTTTAGTTGTGGGAGATACTCCTGTACTATGCTAACGCACACGCCGAAGTTGCGGTTGCTGTGCGGCCTGTCGTGTCCTTCCATACCATCTCGCCTCCTCACTTCGGACCTCGGAATTCGAACTTTGGTTGCAGCACAATAGCCTCCCAAGGGCGTTTCTGTAAAAGCGCCACTCGTTCCCGCAAATGGTTAAAGGCAAAGCCTTCCCCACCCACCTGCCTCCCTCGCATTTTTACCCGTTTTGGCCGTGTCTCGTCCCGTTTCCCCTCCGCCGCTCACCTCTCTCCAAAACCCAGGCCATCGTCACGGGAAGGGAAGAGGAGGGGTTCGCGCGATCCGGCTGCCATGGTAACTCCGGGCGCCGGCGGCGGCGCCGAGCCGTGCCGCCCGCGTAGCGCGCGGTACGCCGAGAAGGGGTACCCCAACTACGCGGAGCACGACGAGTGCCTCGCGCCTCGCTTGAGAAAAGGCGGTACTGGCGGCCGGGTGAACAAGCCGGAGGCCCGGCGCGGCAGGAAGAGGGGGCTCGGGGACGCTGCGGAGGAGGAGGAGGTGGCGGCGGATTGCAAGGTTGTGTCGCCGATCCTGCAGGGCGAGGAGGCCGTGGCGCAGGATCAAGGGAAGAAGCGGCGCATGACGCCGACGGGCGCCGCGGCGAGCGTGGAGGCAGAGAGAGAGGTGTTTCCTCTGATCTCAGACGACGCTGAGGAGGTGGAGGAGGTGGACACGGAAGGCGGGGGGCGACGAGCGTGGCGGCGCTGGAGCGAGGATGCGGGTGAAGAAGACGCTGCGGGCGTTCAACACCAATTACCTACATTTTGTTCAGGTTTCCTCCTTACTCTTTTTTTTTTTATTACAATTGAAAGGCAAAAGGAAATCGGGGAGCCTGCCAGGCTCGTTTTACCATTGAAATGGAAGGCAAAAAGAAATCGGAGGGAGTCTGCAGGCTGGTTTTGGAATAGGAATTTGTTGCTTCTCTATTTATTGTCTGTTGTATTCCGTCTATTTTTAGACTGACAGTTTGTGCCACATGCAGGAGGAGCAGCGCAGAGCAGAGTCTGTGAAGCAAAAGCTCGAGGCCTGCAGGGCCCTTAAAACGACAGGTGTGTGTGTTGTTTGTTGTGTTTTGTTAATCATTTAGGTTGTGAGACTAAGCTCTGTTACCTAGATTTGTCTCAGCAGACTAATATCTGATGCAGATTGAGTAGGAGCGATATATGTGTGCTTCGTTCAGTTTTTGGTGGTATACAGTTAAGAAAGCAGGGTTGTGTAGTTTCATTCTGATTCTTTCATGTGATTCTACTACAGTTACATGTCAACGGCTTTTTTTTGGAACGCGAGAATTTTTCCTGTTTCGTGTGTTTTGCATGTGAGATATCCTGCTCCATTCCTATGAAATTCCTGCTTGATTCTTGTGAAATCTTGCATTCCACCCCCCTCTCCCCCCCAAAATAATAATAATAATAATAATAATGACATTGTACAACTATAGTAGCCTCCTTTGGAATGCGAGATTTTTCCATGTTTCCTATATTTTTCCTATGAAAATGAACTGATTTTAGTGGAATTTCCTACGTTCCAAAGGGGCCCTAAATCTTAATGACTGTACTATTATAGCAGCCACCATGTTCGATATTGAGCTACTATGCACCAGCCAGTTGGTCCTAACTAGTTAAACCTATGGGGAAAATGCCAATGTACTTATAACTCAATAAATACTCCCATCATGTGCATCCTCACCTCACATAACCCCAAGTGAGAAAATAGGAGTAGGTTGCAATTGAACATTTAAGTTGTGTGAGCTAGAATTTGAACTTGAAACCTTTGGCTCTGGTACTACATTGAACTATAATGCGCTAGCTAGTTGACCTTAAAAAAGCTTGTTTAGTAGGGAAATGTGGACTATTAACTTATACTTAAACACCTAAGAACATGGTGTCTTAAACTTACAATTACTTGTTTGCGCTTACATGTGCTGCATTGAATGAATCATATGTTGCTTGTGCTGGTCTTACTCCAGATGCTAACAAAAAAAATAGACTGATCACAGTATGATAACCATTTTGCATATGGTCTAGGGGGTGAAGCTATATTGTGGATAGGGTGGGGAAATGCACCCCAAAAAAAAAAAAAACAGTTGTTGATTTGGTTAAGATTTTTACCATATATGCACCCCCTAAAACACATGTCTATTTTGGATAAGGCAAGTGCACCCTCTGTAATTTTCTCTAGCTTTCGCCATATAATCTTCATTTTGCAATGGTCTGGTCAAACTATTTAATTGCTTATAAGGGACAAATTGGCCTAGTAACGCCTTGTTTAGCTGCACATGTTTTTGGGGTGGGTTTGGGTGGAATTTTTTTTTGCGATGCCTCTCATGCGTATACAGTTGTAGTATCTGCTCATACACATACGCACACCGACACACACACGCGCACACCACCGCACGCCACCAGCGTACAAAACGAGCTACAGCTACACACGAGACTTGGAAGTTCGCGTCCTTCGAGGGGGCAACGAAGTTCGTCGCAATATTCGTTGAACGAGCCACGCGGAGGCAACAGCCCGGAATAAATCCAGGCGAAAATAGGGAAAAATCCCCCTAGTGCGGACCGGTCGATTCAGGGGAATCGAACGCGGGCCGGTGGCCTCCACGACGGAGTGCGCACCACCGCGCGCTACCAGCGCGTTGGCGGGGTTTGGGTGGAAATTAGACTAACTTACGTCCAAATCCACCCCAACACATGTTGATTGAGCTAAATACAGTACATACAAACAAGCGCTAAGTGGTTTTATGTTGTGATCTTTTACTTGAAAATATCTTCATTCAAAAATACTCTATGTACCTACATGTAATTCAATGAATTAAGTATTGTAGTTTGTTCTACATTGGTCTTTCTTTCTGAAGGGTTTCTTTGATGCATATGTTTATTTCTGTATGCCTGAAACATTTTTGTAGATTCAAGGCTAATTATCCCAGCTTAATAGAGTATCAACTGGGGACACTAGCTTTACAAAAGGCACAAAATTATTGCCCACAACTGAAACTAACTCACCACACAGACTGGACCAAACTACAGAAGAACCTCCACCCACTTCAAGCAAATACTCATATAGTTGTTTATTTTCCAGGATGCCTGAAACTTAACTTGAATGTATTTTTTCCCTATATAAATACTGTGTGTAATGATATTGTTGTTTGTTCTATTGACCTTTTCTCTAATTAGTTTCATAGATGCAAGATGTTCATTTTCTGTATGCCTGTAGTCTTTTCTGTTAAATAGACTAACAACATAAAACAAACTAGGTGGATGTCTCATAGTTACTTGTTTGTTTCTTTATATTCACCGTACTACCATGTCTTCATTTTGAAACTTGGTAATATATTGTCCTTTGTTTTTAGTACTTAAGTTATTTTATTATTTAGTCCTTAATGGTTGTACAAGAGCTTTTATTTCTAAAAATTTCTATATGGTTTTTTACGTGTCAAAATGTAGATGCCTGTTAAATATGGGAAAACCAAGGCTCTAGCTGTGGAACATGTCAAAAGGGGTCCAAGTGGAAGTACTAGAGGCCGTAAACTGAAGGTGCATACATGCACATATCCTACTGGACATTGTTTGTTTATTAGTTTTGCAACTTGATACTGTCCTCAAGTGCATGGAATTGCTAGGTAAATTATCTATTTTTTTTCATCTTTTGAATGCAGAATCGTAACAACCAACACAATGGAGGCTACCAGGAAGCAAAACGGGCATCAAAACGACCTGATCTGAAGGCATTAACAAAGGCATGTTCGTATGATGCTGTCTTCAGAATTAATTTTGTTCATCTGTAATCTGTTGAATAATGATATTCCTAAAAAAATAAAAACAGATGCGAGAAGATGGTGCCATACTTTATCAAGATAAAAGGATAGGGCAGCTTCCTGGTTAGTGTATCTTTCATTTTCAAATAAGAAATACATTGTTGCAGAAAAATGAAGTAGTTTTTGCTTGTATTGGTACTTGCCTTATACTTCCTCCATCACAAATTATAAGACATTTGACGTTTTTGACTTCAAGTTTGACCACTTGTCTTATTCAAAATTTTTGTGCAAAATATCATTTCTTTGTCGTGGCTTGCTTTTTATTAATAAAAGTTCTTCAAGAATGACTTAAATTGACTATGATTGCACTAATTTTTTGGATAAGACTAGTGGTCAAACCTAGGGTCAAAAACAGTCAAACGACTTACAATTTGGGATGGAGGAAGTACCAATTAATTATACAAGGTAAAGGTTATAACTGTCTCCATTTTTATTAGGGACTAAAGTTGGGGATCAATTCTACTCACGTGCTGAGATGGTTTCCCTAGGCATTCACAGCCAGACGATGAGGGGGTATAGATTCTATGGGTATGAAATACCAAGCTGAGGTAAATTTAGTTGAATGAATATTCATACTTTAGCTGCAGATATATAATAAATCATGATATTGATAGTTACAATCTATGCTGTCATATTGTCATGTGGGGCTGGCGATACAGCCGGCACCCAAAGGGTCGAGAAGCGCGAAGGGTCAGGTCTTGACCATAGTGGCTGATGTTTGAAAGATTGAGAGCATTCACATTGTGGGAACAAGAGACAAGAGTATGAAAGAGAGACTAGGGAGCTGGGCAGCCGGCTGGGCCAGCTCCTATATATATTTGTAATCCGCACCTATTGAGATTAAGCAATCAACAAGTATGAAGTTATCGGTCCACTATCTCATCCCCTCGCTACCTCGAGTCTCATCCCTCAATCTCTCAAGCTCTTGGCAAAGCATAAGGCCTAATTATCCCCCTATGAACTAAGGACCATAATATCGGTATCGGCTTCAGCGCTCCTCTTCCACCTCTGCTCCGCCACAATTCAGAAAATGGATTTTCCTAAATTTGAGGGGAAATCTGATCCTCTCACCTTTATCAACCAATGTGAGTCCTACTTCCACCGGCAACACATCATGGAGGAAGAAAAGGTATGGCTGGTTTCTCGGCATTTGGAAGATGGTGCCCGGCGTGGTTCCGCCAAGTCCGAAGGATGAGGGCACCCCAACATGGCGTCGCTTCACCCGAGCCGCTACGCCGCACTTTGGATCACCACCGCTGACGATGCCTTTAGCGCCTTTGCCGAGGGGCTCCATCAAGCGTCCACAACGCCGCATCGCATAATGGTGGTGCTCAACGCGAGGGTGGCACGTGACTGGCAAAGAACACGCCTACGAGTGCGGTACCGCGTGGGCCGCGCTAGCTCGCCGGCGGGTGCGGTCTCTCCGTGGGGTACAGCGTCTGGCTGTTATCTCGGGCCATCACGTGGCCATCATCGGAGGAGCGGGCAGCGGTATGCCTACAGGCGGTGGCGCGAGGATTCCTGGTGCGGCACACCATAAGGAAGATGGGGGCAGCAATCAAACTGCGCCTTCAATGAGGCGTTCCTCATTTGCTCATATGCCGCCACTAGCCAACACCATGCCTCCCATCGCCGCTCCATCCTCGCCACAACACTCCATTTGCCTCCATCTTGTCACCAATGGCGTAAGCGAGAAACCACCATGGCTGATTTGGCCAAGCTCACCAAATCCCTCACCGCCTCCAAAGAAGCGGTGACATGCAAAGGGCAAGTTGCTGCCCCCGCAAAGAAGAGCATCCGGCGGGCGCGTCCTTCTGCAGTTCAAGAGGCTCAGGCCACGGCGACCACCAGGGCGTCGGCCTCCCCATTTCGAAAACCACTGTTGGACTCTTCCCATGTGATCGGGGCGATGTCGGCACCTTCCTCATCCGCTATCCAAGACCCGCAGCTCGAGGACGAGCTGGCCCTCAAGGGAGGGGAGATGTCATGTGGGGCTAGCAAATGCGGCCGGCACCCAAAGGGTCGAAGTAGCGAAGGGTCGGGTCTTGACCATAGTGGCTGAAGTTTGAAAGATTGAGAGCATTCACATTGTGGGAACGAGAGACAAGAGTATGAAAGAGAGACTAGGGAGTCGGGCGGCCCGGCCGGGCCAGCTCCTATATATATTTGTAATCCGCACCTATTGAGATTAAGCAATCAACAAGTATGAAGTTATCAGTCCACTATCTCATCCCCTCGCTACCTCCGAGTCTCATCCTCAATCTCTCAAGCTCTTGGCAAAGCATAAGGCCTAATTATCCCCCTATGAACTAAGGACCATAATATATATTGACCCGTTTACATAAGAGAAATCAATTCAATGGCACTTGTGAAATTTGATATCGCGAGACAGACTTTTTTTTTTTGAAAACTTATATCAAGAGACGCATCGCGCGGTATGAACTTGATTCATTACATATTAGAAGGAAAAGTAGGTTAAGCTTTCATGTTGGTTCGGGGGTGTGGATGTATACCTAGACCTCCCAAGTCCAAGTCCTCGTTGGCGCGAACTTGGGTGCCAATTTTTTCTTCTCAAACTACGGGGAGAACTGAATGCCATTTTATTAAGAAGAAGAGAGAGATACAAAGGAAAAAGGTGAAATGCCTTTTCCGCACTCCACAACATGCACATGAACAAACAAAAGCGCACCACACAAACCAATAAGCAACTACCAACAGCCCTTCAGTTAAACACACACACTTGGATGCCTATTTATGCTTTATTAACTACACATGTACCTCCTCTCACATGTGTTTTATGTTTTCCCCCTTTTTATTAAAAAAGGGATTCAGTATGAACTTAGATACAGCACATTTAGCAGTTATAGGTCACTAGTTCTGAAACTTTTGCATTTAAGGCTTAGTATAGACATTGACATTAATGTGTTTATTCCACAGTGGTGAATTTGTTAAAGACTTCAAGCATTCTTATCACATGGATTTTGTATATCTAGTGTGAATCACTAATTAATAATTTTTCATTATGTTCTTATTAGTAGTCATGTGCATATATTCACGTACCTTGAAAAAACGAGTGCAGAAAATTAGGATTTTTTCTTTTTGAAAACGCTGGAGAGCTGTGTTTCGTTGTATTAGAGAGAAGGAGGTTCCCCATACAACTCCTTCCTCTCTCATACGGGGACTGGAAATGATAGTCATGGATCGAAAATAAAGATTCTAGCCTTAAAGAAAACAGAAAAAAGACCACACCTAAGGAATTAGGTGACCCTTCTAAGGCCCAGACCTTGCAATTTCTTAGCGTCTGTTAAGCACCAGAGACTGTATTCGGCCTTCAGCATACTCAAGATTGAGTTAACTGAAGGAGAAACACCCTAAAAAACACAAGCATTCCTATGTTTCTAGATCATCTGAGAACCTAAAATGATTAGAGGATTAACACCCTTTCTGTCATCTTTCTTCACCCTTTTAATAGTCCTGTGCCAACAATCAGCAAAGCTAGATTCATGCTGATGCAGAACCAACCTAGAAAGATAACACATGAAGTTAGCATGTGCTGTATCGTCTCTTCTTGATCACAAAGGGGGCACTTATCTGGATGGGTAGACCCCTTTTAGCCAATCTATCTGTTGTCCAACACCTATTACAGATTGCCAACACAGAAATTTTTTGCACTTGTTTGGGGCGCAAGATTTCCATAGACATCTCCAAGGTTCAAAACTAGGATAATGGATGGTTGATGATCGTATTGGCAATGAAATCCATTAAACCTGATAGCTTAGTATTAATGCCTTTTACTTGATCATATCCACTAGAGATCCAATTGATAGTTATGATACACATGGTCCTCCCTAAATTGTAATATGTTTGCTACAAGTGAACAATGCATTGGCATAGCCTAGCTCCAAAAATTTGTGGCACTACACTGAGTATATTTGGTTAAACCATCTTGTTTCTGTGTTAGTCTTCTTTTTAACGCAATGGTAAGAGCTCGCCTTTCAATTTCAATTAAGAAGAGAGCAAATAGAGCTAATTATAGGAGTGTTAAAAGGGCATGTGACACCGCGGACAGGCTCACCCAACCTACCGAGCAAAGGGACACAGAGAGCCCAAGAGCCAAAATAAGCCAAAAAGACAATGCCTTTACAATACCAAGCAAAAGCCCTTCTCAATGTTAAATCCTCCCAGATTTTGATAGCGACTGTTGGGGCGTTTGAAGCTCGTTGTTTAAGATTCTTCTATTTCTCTCGTTCCAAACATTCCACCAAGTGTTTCTTACTACTCCATTGAAAGTGTGTTTTTGGTCTTTGGGTATGGTCCTCGCTGCAGCTCCCCACCATTCAGCTATGTTGTCGAAATTTGATTCTTTGAGCTCTAAATATAAGTATTAAACCACTTTAACTTTGCCTACAAAATTGAGATCTAGTGCGAGGGTCAGAAGTCGGAGCTTCTGCCTAGACTCTTTAGTGATGTCTTTTAAGCAAGTTAATGTTAAACTATGAGTTAAAAAAAAATATTTATAACTTATCTTTTCATGTTGATTCATTCATATGAAATGTAATTGGCTACATTTATGTTACATTGTCTCTGACTTTCCCATAGGAAAGTTTTATCTATACTTTTAGCTTTACACAATAGTGTTTTCACTTGATTATGCGGAAGGGTGCAAGAACTTTAAGTTCCCACTTGCAATGCATTGTGATGTCGGGCGTATGAAGATGATGTCGATAACGCAGACGAAATTATATACACCGCCAAGGTGGGAACAATTGGCTTGGCAATCGCCGCCGAAAAGCCGAGCAAACATTGGTCCATGGAAACTTGGCAATCAAGGTTTGTTCATATGGTACCTTTGATCTTTTATATAAGAAGTAAAATGCATGATGTACTTTTATAGTTACCCTCGTTGTGAGCTCATCCGTATTTGAGACATCCCGCTTATTTATTGCAATTCGTAATTGAATTGATTCTACCGTTGATATATTTACAATTCAATCAGAATGAATATATCCATAACTTTTTCTATCCCACTTCCCTCTTTCCTTTTTTTAGAGCATTCAAAATCATACTATAACACTTGATATTCATTATTTTTTCTAAGCTGAATTAGAAATTTCATTTGCTATGGTTCAATCTTCTCCTTAGTGGACTATTTATCCTCAAATAGTTGGTTGATTACCCAAGTGGGACGTGGTATGATATTCCTATGTTATAAATTTGTTCTAGAGCCACATTTCGTATGGGGTGTTTGGTTTGAGGAATGGATGATCTATCATCTTCTCACTCTTCACTTTTTTTTTTTTTTTGTTTGTGGAATGGAATGAGTCGATAGGACTGCTTGCAAGAAGGGAGGATAGGACCGCTTGCCTAGATTGTAAGGTGATACAGGGGAGTGTGCGGTCCCTCAACACAAGCTTGTAGTGGCGGACTTTTCGTTTTTGGGTGCGTGCCCACCGACACAAACGTGTCAAGATTACGAGGACGAAGTGGTGGAAGCTTAGAGGGAAGCGGCACAATCGTTTAAGGAGAGGATGCTAGGCGAGGGGCCTTGGGAAGAAGGAGAAGATGCGGCGACATGTGGTGAAGATGGCAACATGTGTACGGAAGGTGGCCTCGAAGTGTTGGGTGTGAGTAGGGGAGGCAAGAAGGAAGCGAAGGACACCTTGGTGGTGGAACGACGAGGTACAAAAAGGCTATTAAGGAGAAGAAGGAGTGCTTCAAGCGCCTCCATCTCGACAAGAGTGCAGCCAACATCGAGGGCTATAGGATAGCGAAGAGGGCTGCAAAGCGAGCCGTGAGTGTAGCAAAGGGTCGCTTTTGATGACCTTTACCAACGGCTAGGCACCGAAGGAAGGGAGAAGGACATTTATAGGATCGCTAGGATACGTGAGAGGAAGACAAGGGACATAAACCAAATCAAATGCATCAAGGATGGGACAGATCGACCGCTGCTGAAGGACGAGGAGATCAAGGACGGATGGCGAGAGTACTTCGATAAGTCGTTCAATGGGGAGAATGATAGTCCTACCTTTGAGTTGGACGACTCATTTGACGATACTTGTAGACGCTTTGTGAGGAGAATTCGGAGGCGAGAGATCGAGAGGCTTTGAAGAGGATGAAGGGAGGTAAAGCGATGGGCCCCGATGGCATCCCCATTGAGGTGTGGAGATGTCGGGAGCGAGAGCGATAGTATGGTCGACTAAGCTTTTTAACCTCATTTTTCGGTCAAACAAGATGCCTAAAGAATGGAGGGTAAGTATATTAGTATCAATCTTCAAGAATAAGGGAGATGTTCAAAGTTGTACTAACTACCGGGGATTAAGCCGATGAGCCATACGATGAAGCCGTAGGGGAGAGGGTTATCGAGCACGCCTACGGCCGACAAGTGTGACCCAAAACCAATTTGGGTTCATGCCCGGAGGTCGACCATGGAGGCGATTTTTCTTAGTACGACGGGGTTGATGGAGAGATTTAGGGAGCAGAAGAAGAACTTGCACATGGTCTTTATTGACCTCGAGAAGGCGTATGACAAAGTAATGAGAAACGTCATGTGGTGGGCCTTAGAAAAACACAAAGTCCCAACTAAGTACATTACCCTCATCAAGGATATGTACAAAAGATGCGACGACATGTGTTCGAACATGTGATGGCGATACAGTGACTTTCCAATTAACATAGGACTACATCAAGGGTCAACATCGAGCCCTTATTTATTTACTCGGTGATGGATGAGGTCACAAGGGATATCTGGGGTGATATCCCTTGGTGTATGCTCTTTGCCGATGATGTGGTGCTAGTGGATGAGAGTAGAGCAGGGGGTAAATAGGAAGTTGGAGCCGTGGAGGCACACGCTAGAGTCGAAAGGGTTCAGATTGAGTAGGACCAAGACCGAGTATATGATGTGCGACTTTAGCCCGACTAGGCACGAGGATGGGGATGTCACCCGGATGGACAAGTGGTGGCCAAGAAGGATACTTTTCGGTATTTAGGATCTATGCTACGAAGGATGGCGACATTGATGAAGATGTTTGACATAGAATCGCAGCCGGGTTGGCTAAAGTGGCGTCAAGCTTCCGCGGCATCCTATGTGACAAGAGGGTACCCCGTAAGCTAAAATGGAAGTTCTATAGGACAGCGATTCGCTCGGGCGATGTCTTTGTATGGTGCGGGAATGTTGGCCTACAAAAAGGACATGTACAACAGCTAAGTGTGACCGAGATGCGTATGTTTGCGTTGGTTTTTTGCGGGCATACTAGAAGGGATAGAGTTCGAATGAAGATATTCGGGATAGGGTGAGGGGTGGCCCCTATCGAGGAGAAATTGATTCAACATCGGTTGAGATGGTTTGGACATGTTCAAAGGAGGCCTCCCGAGGCGCCGGTGCGTAGTGGAGTTCTAGAGCGGGTAGATAATGTAAAAAGAGAGGTAGAGGCCGACCTAGACTGACTTGGGACGAGGCGGTTAAGCGAGACCTTAAGGAGTGGAATATCTCCAAGGATTTAGCTTTGGATAGGAGCGCTTGGAGGCTAGCTATTAACGTGCCTGAACCATGACTTTGTTTCCTTTTCTATCTACCCTATCTTTATCCTTTTGTCTTGTGTCTTTCTACGTTCTTTTGTATTGTTTCATATGGGTTTCATCTCTAGCCTACCCCAACTAGCTTGGGACTAAAGGCTATGTTGTTGTTGTTGTTGTTGTAATGGAATGAGTCGATCCATTATCACCTCATCTCTCAAAAGCAAATAGTACAAGTATGAGGAATATGGTCATTCTACCAGAATCATGGAATGAGCTCATGACCCACCATCTCATCTGGAATGAGCCCGTTCCACAAGCCAAAACCTCTCTTAAACTCTCTCTCTCTCTGCAAATTTGTAAATATTGGCCTTTTAATTGTGCACAACAACCTTTTTTGTTGACCGTGCAGAACAGCAAGGACAATGGGAACCCTGTACGAGTTATTCGTGGACATGATGATAAGAACAGCTATTCTGGAAAAATTTACACCTATGATGGGTTGTATAAGGTTTCATCTCCCAAATGATCTCATTATAGCATATTTGTCTAATGCTTAGTGTTTTCTTATAATTTAAACTGGCTCTCTAAATTGGCCATTCTATTAGCTTACCTATTAATCTATGTTTTTTAAATAAAAGGTTAGATAGCACTCCATCTGTTGCAAATTGTAAGTTGTTTTAGCTTTTCTCAAAGTCGGCTTTGCTCAAAGTCAAACTTGTCTAACTTGGACCAAGTTTATAGAAAAAATATATTAACATCTATAAAACCATACAAATATACTATCAAAATATATGTCATGGCGTGCCTGATGAATCTAGTTTGATGTTGTATATGTTGTGCATTTTTCAGTAAACTTTGTCAGATAAGTTTGACTTAGAAACTCGACCTGCGGGGGTTAAGAGAGCCCTAGGCATTCCATTAAGAAGACCTTCCCACGCAGGTCAAGAAAACCCTTGAACCATGTCAGACGCATCAGAGCCCATGTTTGAACGACCACGACCGGGGGCTGTGCCTTAGACCCGTGCTTTGGCGTGGGTCGAGGCGGGGATCTTTTTAACCCCGGCTTAAAATTCGCTTCCACGGGGAGTTGAACTCTGAGGGGTGCTAATTGAGACCACCTAACCAACTCAGCTAGAGACCCTTTCACATAAATTTGACTTAGGACAAACATAGAACGACTTACAATTTGGAGGGAGTAATATTTTTCTGAACAAATAGTTTGGATATCAATCTGAAGGTGACTAAACTAATGCACTACTTACTGATGAAACAAGCAAACCTATAATGTTTTTGTATCACGCATATGTTTTGCGATTCTCGAAATTTTATTTATCTCATATGTGATCCTTGAAAATGATTTATTGGTAACTTTCAATGTTATGATAGGTTGTTGACTACAGTCAAGAAAAGGGAGTGCAAGGACATTTGGTTTTCAAATATAGATTGAAACGGCTTGAAGACCAACCACCTTTGACAACTTCTAAGGTGTATATTGCGAATCTTAATTTCAGCCCTTGGTTTCTTCTTGCATTAATACTTGTATCAGCATTACAGAGATCGTATTGACTAGAATTGGGTTGAAGATCCTGGTTGCAACCATCTAGTTCCTCTAAGCACCGTAAAAGCGGTCGATAGATTATAATATCCGGTGTGGATTATTGTTTTTCGTATTACCGCACCGATTTTACGTTCTACTTCTTAGTTTGCGTTGACATTATGCCTTTTTTTTTTTTTTTTTTTTTTTTTTCAAATTCTTGGAAATACATATGCATGTAGGTACTATTTGCCCATGGAGATGTTCCCATGCCAATATCCGAATTGCCTGGGTGTGTTACTCAACTCATCATCTCAATTTTACAGTCTTTACTTTTCAATTATCGATGTTTTGTCTTTTTTGTTGTGAGTTTTGAATTTCCATTTTACTTCTCAAGCTTGCATTTTTTCCATTTTATTGTTTTAATAGGTTGGTTTGTGAAGACATTTCAAATGGTCGAGAGAACTTTCAGATTCCTGCTACAAATTTAGTTGATAATCCTCCTATTCCTCCATCCGGTATGCTACATACCTTAGAGGAAACTTCTTACCCATTGTTATTAGCTCATTTGCATTTTTTTTTTTTGAACTTCATTCATTATTTGAGTTATGCAATTGCCCTTATTTTTGCTGCCTTTGTGTTGGAAGATTCTTTTAATGTTTGAGGTTATTTGATCTTTAATCTTCTTTTACTACTACTTTGATTTTGAGTAATAAGTGTTGCTTGGCTGTAACAAAAATGTCAAAAACTAATGAACGAGTTTGATCTATTTCGTTCCTTTCACACATCGTAGGTTTTTGTGTACTCTAAGTATTTGCAGATTCCAAAAGATATCAAGATACCGATTGATAGAACCGGTTGTAAATGCAAGTGGAGATTGTTCTAGCTCTAAAACTGCCCGTGTCTTTGGCCGAAACGGTTTCGATCTACCTTATGTATTCACGCAAAGGAAAAGTTCTAAGTGCAATGGTTCTAAACAGAATGGTATTGGAAGGTAAGATTTCCTGCTTAAGATTTTTGTTGTGTTCTGCTGGTTGGAAACATGTTGACTGAAAACAGTTACTTTCATTGTCCGTGGGGGTTGGGCCATGGGCGTGCATCGAGAGGTGGGTGAGAGTGTTTTTTGTAAGACATAATTTGCTGCTGATTTTCCCCTTTGCTGTGAATCAAGAGCAGGTAGAGTGGTCAGCTCTTGGTACACATTTGAGTATGGCAATTGTAAGAGCACACCGCACACCCCAATCAGGGGGGGTGACATTCATTATATAGCCTAATAGGCTAGGGTTACAATGTACAAGGCCAATGGGCCGTACGCCCAATATGGGCTGACTATTACATTCTAACACCCTCCCTCAGTCTTAGCGGGAGTGTCACGAGACCTAAAGTCAGTGAACAACTGTACAGGTAACCCTTTGGTCATAATGTCCGCGGAACTGATGAGATGATGGGACATGGAGCACCGAACCTGTCCCAAAGCAACCCTCTCGCGGACGAAGTGAATATCTATCTCAATATGCTTTGCAGCGACGATGATGAACCGGATTGGCGGTCATGTAGACAAAGATCGACATTGTCGCAGTAGACGGCGTCGCCGAAGAGATGGGTGCGTGGAGCCCCGGAGTAATCTAACGGCCAACAAGTCTCGGCCACAGCGGCGCAATAAAGACGATACTTCAGCCTCGCGACTCGGCGTTTTGAGGACCGGGAGACTAGGTTGTCGCCGAGGAAGACGCAATAGCCCGAGGTGGAGCGCCGAGTCCTGGACAACCGGACCCAATCAAGATCGAGGCGGTCAAGCCGGTGATGCCGCCTGTGCCGATGTGAAGCCGGTGGACGGTGGTGCCCTTGACATACCGCAAGACACGCTTGAGCATCGCGAAGATGAGGCTCTCGGTCGTGCATGAAGAGGCAAACTGTTGAACCGCATAGGCGAGGTCGGGCGAGTCGGCCGTAGGTCTTGGAGAGCACCGGCGAGAGCTGCGGTGCGAGTGCAGCATCCGCCTTTGGAGCGCCATCCGTAGCGGAGAGCTTGGCATGAGTGTCCCAGGTCGCCAGGGTGACACTCGAGCCCATGCCGGGCGCTATTTGAGCGTGATCCACGGATCGGGCGTGAGAGAGAGGAAGAGGGCGGGTCGGTCGGACCGCGTGACGAGACCCCGAGGGAAGTGATGAAGATCCCCGAGATCTGTCATGGCAAACTCGGAGTGAAGAAGCTCGGTGAGGCGACGAAGAAGCGAGGTCGACGAGGTCGTCGGGATGATGTCGTCGGCGTAGACCGATAAGTAGGCGATGTCGGTGCCCGCTTGTAGACAAAGAGGGACGTGTCGGAGGTCGAAGCGGTGAAGCCGACCATTTGGATGAAGCCGGAGAACGGGCGGTGCCACGCGGGTGCGCTGCGAGTCCGTGCAAGGACTTTTGCGGGGAGACAGGACATGGTCGGGAGCCGCCGGGTCGACGGCCGGCGGCTGGCGGCAATAGACCGCCTCGTTCGGATGGCCGTGGAGAAAAGCGTTCTTCACGTCCAGCTGATGTATCGGCCAGAGGAAGCGGCGAGCGCGATGCGGGACGGCCCGGATGGTGGGCGGTTTAACAACCGAGGCTGGAACGCCTTCGTCGTGAGTCGATCGCCGCATCGGCTGCGATGAAACCACGAACAACCCATCCGGCTTTATGACGAGCCGTAGAGCCGCCGCCACGATACTTGTGCTTGAAGACCCACTTGCCGGTGATGACGTTGGCGCGAGGTGGTCGAGGACCCAGACGCCAAGTGCCATTGTCCACGAACGCCTTGTATTCCTCAGCCATGGCCGCGCGCTGGTTTGGCATTGGAAGCGGCGGGCGCTGGAGTTGCTGGCAAAGGGCGGCCGGATCGAGACCGCCGCTGTGAAGCCGCACCGCTGCATGGGTGGCGGCGAGAGCCCGCCAGGAGCGAGTCGCCCGCATGGGGCTCTCGAGCCGAGGCGCCGCCGCTGCGGTCCGGGCCGCCGGGCCCGGAGGAGTTCCGGCCGGGCCGTGTGGAGCCGGGGCCGAGGGGACGACGAACGGCGTGGTGGAGGCCGATGTCGTCGCCGCTGCCGCGATCCGGCGCAGCGACAGGGCCGGGCGCCGCACCCGCGGTGCGAGTGAGGTACCGCCGCCGAGGGAGAGGTGGTCAGGGACACCTGGCGTGGCAGGTAGGCGCCGCTATGCCACAAGATGGTAGGTCCAGCTCGACCGGGTCATTGCCGCCCCTCCCGAGGGCCGCGAGTGCTCGACGTCCATGGTGGACTGAGAGCCGCGCGGGGTAGTATGTAACAAAAAAAATCCGAGAGAACCGGCCGAGGCTTGGAAGCCGCAAACGGAAAGTGAGTCTCGTCGAAAACAACGTGTCGCGAGATGATGATCTTGCGATTGGAGAGATCAAGACACCGGTAGCCCTTCCGGGAAGGAGGGTAACCGAGGAAGACACGCTACGCCGAGAGCGAGGAGACAATTTATGGGGAGTCGTGGCTTTGGCGAGGTTCGGGCAGCACGTGCAACCAAAAACTCTAAGGATGGAGTAGTCCGGCATCTTGCGGTAAAGGAGATGATAGGGAATACCATTATGTATGGACGATGAGGGAGGCCCCGGTTGATCGTAAACACGGTGGTGGAGAGAGCTTCGACCCAATAGGATGGAGGCATAGCAAAGATGAATCAGAAGTGTGCGAATCCACATTGTTGTGCGGCGGCATCCGCTCAGCTTTCCGCTCGGGCGGATGTGTAAGGGCACGAGGTGCGAAGAAGGATGCCGCTACCGACGACTAGAAAGTTAGCGGTGGCTTTGTTGATGAACTCGTGCCATTATCCGCCTGAAAACAGCGCCATCGGGAAAAACCGGCGTGTATGAGCATAAGCAACAAACTGAACAATATGGTCATGAACTTTGGATTTATGGCGTATAGGAAACGTCCAACAATAATGAGTATAATCATCGACTATCACAAGATAGAATTTATAACCAGAAAGACTCGAAACTGGAGAGGTCCAGACATCACAGTGAACGAGTTCAAAAGGTGCTGATGTACTAGAAACTGAACTAGCAAATGGCAGTCTAGCGTGTTTGCCTAGCCGACAAGCATGACAAAGGCAAATGAGCTGTTTTATTACACTAAATAGCTGGATAGTTTATGTAGAGTAGTGACGACAAAGAGTGCAGGATGACCAAGGCGGAGTGCCACGACTCAGGAGACGACGGCGACATGGCGCGGGGTGGTGGGCGATGTGGAATGGTGTAGAGGTCCCCGCTGCTATTGCACCGAAGGAGGACCATCTTGGTCTCGAGATCCTTAACAGAAAAACCAGAGGCGTCAAACTCAATAGAACAGTTATTGTCGCGGTAGTAAGCCGTCGAACAGATAACAGGTTACTAGTGAGCCGTGGAGCGACAAGAACATTATTAAGATGAAAAGGACGATCAACTATTTTAATAAGGGAAGTGCCACGACTAAGAATAGGAATGGATTGACCGCTGCCGACCGTAATGGACGATGGTGGCGACGGAGACGGAGAGTAAAATACCGCCATTGAGGACATGTGGGATGTCGCTCGCCGCCCATGACCCAAGGTGATATGCTCCCCGAACCGCCATCCGTTGAGGGCGTAATCAGTCCCATTGCATCCCAGCCCGCTGGTGGAGGCCCGTGACGTCGGGCGCGAGCAGCGAGAGTGGGGCGCTGGCGGCCGGTGTGCTGTGGAGGGGGCACGAGGCGCCGCCCACCGCCGCCGCCGCCGCTGTAGGTGGCCTGCACCGCCCAAGGGTTGTAGCAAAACCCAAGGGCCGGCTCGGCTTTGAGTTGCTCGGGCGCCCACCAAAGCCACCACCCCGCCGTTGTTTGCCGCCGCCGCCGCCGCCGCCACGCTTTGCTGCTGGTTGCCACCACGCGCCCTTGCCCTTTGCCCCCTTGCCTTTGCCACGATTGTTGGGCGCGTAAGAGGTGGACGGGCGGGACGGCGGCGATGCGTGAGGGCGTGGAAGAGGCGTGAAGGGCTGAAGTCGAGACCTCTTTGCCTTCGGAACCACGCGGAGTTCCTTGACGCTGAGCATGTTGGTGGCAGCCTTGAAGTCGGAAGCGGCGACGTGTTGGCGATGATGTCCCGCATGGTGGCGAAGCGAGGGTTGAGGCAGCGCAGAAGGTTGAGCACGAGCCGCGCGGGGAGATGGTGTGGCCAACCTCCCGGAGGGGCATCGTGATGCGCTTCATTTGTGGGGCGTAGGGCGTCGACGGAGAGGTCGCCCAGGACAGGTTGTGGAATTCCTCGCCGAGGACGACCCGAGACTCCTTGTTCGCCTGGAATAGTGCCTCGATGGAGACGTGCAGCGCCGCGCATCCCGATCAGGTTCCATGGCGAGGTCGAGGACGGTGTCGTCGATGGGCATCCTACCGAGACCATGTGGGATCAGGCGGGCGTGCGGCCTCCCGTCCCGTCGATGTGGCCGAGCAGCCCGCACCCAGCGCAGAGGGGGTGAAGAACGCCTTCCACTTGGAGTAGTTGGGCGCCGGGTGAGGGCGTCGGCACCGCCGCTTGACGTTGACGGAGGTGCAGCCGGCGAGAAGTGCGGGAACAGCGGCATCCGCCCTGAGGGCGCGGAGTGCCGAGGTGGAGGAAGACGATGAAGACGTCATGGCGAGATGCGTTCACGGCGGCGCGGCTACGAGCGGCGATGGCAGAGACGCGGCTGGCCGGGCGGGGATCGCGTGGCTCTTTGGCGGCGCGATGGGGATCGACCGCCGCGGCCTGGGTGGTGGAGCGCGCGGCGGTCCCGGACCGTCGCGACGGGGAATCGCGGCCGTGGAAGGTGGCGGCGCGGGGGGCGCGGCGGCCGGATTGGTGGCGGCGTGGGAAGCGCGGCCGGGGCTGGTGGCGGCGCGATGGGGGGCGACGGTGTGGTGGCGCACGCCTCACCGAGGAACGACGGGCGGAGGAGAAGAAGCGAGCGAAGGAAAGGGATCGGACGGAAGGAAAGGACCGGGAATTGCTGATACCATGTAAGAGCACACCGCACACCAATCATGGGGTGACATTCATTATATAGCCTAATAGGCTAGGGTTACAATGTACAAGGCCAATGGGCCGTGACGCCCAATATGGGCTGACTATTACATTCTAACAGCAATAGGCCTCTCAAGTACATGTAGTTGTTAGAAGTACATTACCCATACTTGGGATGATCTAAGCCATGTAGGAGTAGGTAGTTGGTGCATTCACCATGCTTAGGGTACCATAGTTGGTAGATGTAGAGTTGTATAAATTCACATCCAATGCAATGGAAAGTTTCAGTTCAATTGCAGCCACATTCAGAGTTTGTTTCAGTTCAGCCAGTGCTGAGACTGAAACCAGAGTGTGTGTGAGAGAGCTGCTCTTCTTCTACCTTGGTGCAGGGTGAGTGAGGGGAGAGTAGACGTGAGCGGATTGCTCACCTGGGTGCTGATTGCAGGTGCCAACATTTTTTTTTTTTTTCAGAGGGTGTGGGTAGTGCCCTAATTGGATATTAAGTTTTTTTGTTTTACACTTTCTTGTATTGTACTCTAATTTTTTACCATTTGGTTAACATTCAGGTTAGTGAGCCAAAGCCTGTTGTGTATGAGTGTGGTACTGATTGTAGCTGCGACTGCAACTGTGTTAATAGAACCTCCCAGCAGGGATTGAAGTATCGCCTGGAGGTTATAATTTTCTTTTAGGCTTTTGTGTTGGTTATCATGCTTCATTTTTCTTTACAATGTTTATTGAATTGTGAATCCAGGTATTCAAAACAAAATCAAACGGCTGGGGTGTTAGGACCTGGGACTTTATTCTTCCTGGGGCCTTAATTTGCGAGTACACTGGGGTATTAAGGAGGACTACAGAAGTCGAAGGATTATTGGAGAACAACTACATATTTGATATAGATTGTCTTCAAACAATGGAAGGGCTGGATGGAAGAGAGGTATTGGATGTTTTCTTTATTTGCTGGTTAAACGGAACTGTGCTATTAGACCCCTTTTTTTGTGGTGGATTTTCTTTTTGGGAGTGAAACCATTCTAACCTTGATTCTCATCATTTGGACAAATCTTAACTCTTAAAGAGCCAATTGATACTTTGTGATAGCACAAGACGACCTCGTCTTATGTTATTGATTTGTTTTACTTCAAAAGTTTTTTTTTTATTCATTGATAACGACGAAGCAGCATAAATATTAGGAAAAAAAATGCTGAGCTGCTCTGTTTGTGCTTCAAGTTGTCATTATTTTTATTATAAAAGAAAAACATTATCTTTTTTTTTTTTTTTTTTGAAAGATCCGTTTTTCGGCTTTGATTAATAAGGAGGAGCTGGAGTTCAGATTACATGCGCGAGAAGCGCTTTCTCATAACGCAGACCGTGCTCTGAGAAAAAAACATGTCCAGCTAATTACTCACAGATACATGGGCTAGCTCTAGGGGAGGACCCCTCCCGCTCTAGCAGATGACCAATTGGAAAAGTCGTCCTTTATAAAAGAAAACATTATCATTCTTCCCCTTAACGAAATGCCATGTGGTGCCCTTTTTTTTTCTCGAATACACAGGAGAGCTGCATATCTTTGTATTAAAGAGAAAAAAGAGAGAAAAGGATCGAGGTTGTTTACATTACAAACACCACCGCCTCAACTGAGATAGGGTGAGGCTGTGAGAGGTTGTTTACATTATATGTGAGGAACTAATAGACAACTGAGATAGAGGTGAGACCTGACCACGAAGACCTCCTTACTGACCAAAGCAAGTTAGGCTCACCAAGCCCACCACCGTGACCCAGTCCCAGTGTGCGCAGGCCGCGCTCTCCCGCCAGGCACCAAAGAGCTCAGGAGAATTTTTTTTGAAATAAGAGCTCAGGAGAAATACCATGTGGTGTCTGAACTGTCTGAACACATATATAGTTAAAATGCTGGTTTTGTTTTGAAAACGGAAGAGAGCTGTGTTTCATTGTACTAGAGAGATAGTCACAATGCTGTTTAAATGTTTTTTTTTCCCCCTACAGCAAAGGGCTGGCTCAGAACTGCACATGGCATCACTTCATTCTGAGCATGACTTGGAGGTGGCATCCCGAACACCTGAATATTGCATTGATGCTGGTTCTGTTGGTAACATCGCAAGGTTCATAAAACCACAGTTGCCAACCCAATCTTTTCATTCAGTGTGTGTTGAGCTCACATAATGACATCAAGCTTGCAAAAGTTATGCTTTTGCTGCTGATACCATACCCCCGCTTCAGGTGAGCCTTCACCACTAATTTCCCCCTTTTTGGTGATAATGCCAAAACATGTTTATCTTGAAATCCAGTTAGGTTTAAATCATACATGTTGAAGCGACAGCATTTAGTAATTTGACTTGAAAATATTAACCATTTAATAATGTTTGATTCATTTATTTCCATGGTACGTTCTTTTCTGTTCAATCATGTTTTTTCTTGGCTATCAAAACATAATGCAGTTGCACTCATATATTAGGCCTGTTGGCATCGCTCTACCTCCAAGATCCATGGAGATAAAATTAAGTGGTCTATAGACTAAGTCCAAAATAAGATTAAACTTGTTTAACAAAAACACCATTAATGTGCCCAGAGCTCCAGCCCTATCCCCATCTTTTAGAATTTCTTAGAGCTGCAGTTGTACCAAACAAACACATAAGATGCAGTTATGTTACTAGAGGACTACTTATGTAAAAAAAAGAGAAGTTCTTTAAACAAAAAGAAAAAAGTTAGACCAACCTAGGAGAAAAATAGTGGTTAAGAACAAAATTGTTACCTAAATTCGGCTCAACAAGGACTTCAATCTAGATGTTATGGACGTACATCATGTACACCCTCAACTAAACTAGGCTAGGCTTGTACATCATGTACACCCTCAACTAAACTAGGCTAGGCTTAGCTTCATCATATGTAAAAGAAGTACGGAGTAGTTTTATTATAAAAAAAAAAGGCCTAAAAGCCCCAAACTTGCAAGATTGTTCCATGACCACACCCTTTGAACTTAAAATTTCCTTTAACAGGACCTAGAGCTTGCACGACTATTGTCTCACCTAAACCACAGTGGATTGAAAAATATATGGTCATGTATCATTTGTGCAACTGGTGTACCATAATACACTTTCTATGTTCCTGCTGCTGGTTTGCTGGCTTTGGTCAAATAAAATGTTTTGCAGATTCTAATGTAATTCCATTTCCCCCCAGTTTTGTAACCAAGATTATCATGTAACTCTTGCAGGAGCTCTCGTACGACTATGGGTATCGGCTGGACAGTGTCACTGGGGCAGATGGCGAAATCGTGAAGCTGGCTTGCCACTGCGGTGCATCTGATTGCCGCAAACGGCTTTACTAGATTCTTGAGCTATGTTGTAAGATTAAACTCAGACACTATACTCCATTATGCCACCCTTCTGGATTATACTTCAGTCCTCAGGATGCTTCATAAGAGAGTGGTATGCTCATTGTGCGGCATACCAGAAGTAATCCTGATGAAACATCTCAATGGATGTTCTGGGTAGTTGAACATTCTATCCATTGTAACTCCATTTCGATACAAGGCACGTACTCTTGCTAGTTTGCGAACATGTGGTCTTCATCGACGAAACAAATTCGTGTAATTTGTTATGGAATTCTGAAGTTTAACTTCTTGTTTATATAGATTTGCCGACTGTTGTGCATTATGGCCTACACAGCTTCGTGCGACAGAAAACATGTTTTGCTTTTTCAGCTGTGCTCTCGCTGCATTACGTTCTAGACATTTCCTAGGTTGTGTTCATCACATAACCAGGCCTTCCAGGGTGACACGGTAACCATGATCCATGAACGAAACATTAGTACTCCTGGAGTATATATTATTAATGGCCGAACTCAAACCAAGTGGAAGGAGAATCTGGGAGAGAAATGTATGCACATGATCAGATTTGTTGAAGCAACACAAAGGCACCCAATGGCTAGCCAGACTTACAACTAACCATGCACATCAAATCAAACCACATGCTACTTGCCTAGTTTCCGGACCCAAATTTCCGGTGAAATCCAGGTTGCGCGTTTGCAGGGACGCCGCCGCCTTCGGCTGCAGGCACAGCCTGGATCTCCTCAGACACCATTTCCCCATTGGCATCCCCGAGCAGCTTGGTCAGGCCGTCCAGGAAGTCGACAAGCACCGGGTCTTGCACCGGCGAGGACTGCACGCAGCAAATCCTCTCAACGCCGACCTCCTCCCTGCTCCCGGCGCGCGGTCCCTCCGACCACCGCACCGCGAAACGGCACGCGCACCGTTCTTGCCGTCAACGATCTCGTGAGCCGCCGGCAAGACCTACATCAGCGTGTCCAGCGTTGACGGTCTCAACAAACAAACACCAAACAAGAAACAAAAAATAACCAGCATTGCCATTTGCATCTGCAAGGACAAGGATGGAATGAACGGAACGTACGGACTCGAGGACGGCGTCGTAGAACTTGAGGTCGCCGCCGTCGAGCGCGCAGGAGACGCAGAGCCGCGCGCCGGCTCGGAGATGGCGGCACTGGGTGTCTTCAGGACCTTGGACCGCACACGGAACCTGGCGCGGAGCGCGGCCACGTCGCGCGCGGACGCGGAGGCGGCGGCGAGCGCTGCGGGGTCGTACCACTCGTCCAGCTCCTCGAGGAACCCCTCGTACATGACCCGCAGCGCGCCGCGCTGCACAGTCACGCGCGCGTCGTACCACGCGCCGTCCACTGGGGCACGGAACTCCAGGAGGGACGCCGAGCGCCGCCGTGGCTCGGGCGGGGGGCGCCTTCCGCTTTTCGCGGCATTGCTGCGACGACGTGGTGGAAAACGGGTAGGGTGGGGTGGCGGCGCTGGCGCACTAGTCTGGGGCGGCGGAGGCGAGGGAGCGGAGCCTGCGGAGGAGCGGCCGTATGAGTACGACGGGATATTTGAGTCGGTCGAGTCTGCCGTTGAAGCGAGCACGACCGACGCCTCGTACGGAGTAAGTACCGATTTTTATGGGATTTATGATTCCGTGGCGCAATTAAGCTGGGAGGAAAACCAAGGCGGCAGCCCGGCAGTGGCTGTGGCTCCCAGCCAGCAGCTTTGACATTGCCACTGCTCCCATCCATCGCATCGCCCTGACGCCCTCGGCAGCCGTTGGTCGCGGACTCGCGGCGCGCATCCATCCTCCTCCAGCCAACGCGTGGTGGTCGACTCGCTCGCAGGCTCATTCGCGTTCGCGTTTGCTCAGCTCGTGATACCGTCCCCAACCCGCACTCATCACTGGAGCCAAGTGCCAGCCGGCAGCCGCCGCCTGAAGCCTGACGACCCGACGGGCGCGGCGCTCCAGGAAGGAGGCTCGGCGTGGGTGTGTTTAGAAGCCAAAATTTTGGCCGAAAAAAATTGTAGCGGCCACATCGCATTAATCGTAAGACGTTTTTGTTTGTTAGTGGTAAATATTATCCTACCTACGTGAATTCAGCCAAAAGAATCGTCTCCATGATACATCTAAACTGTGCAATTAGTTTTTTTATTTCACGCAAATTTTATGAATGCAGTGCAGCAGCCAACCATCAGAGCAGAGCTTGAAACGTCTTTGGATTTATTGAAGGTTTGGGATGTGATAGGATGTGATGGGAATTCCTGCGAAATTTTGGATTTCTGGAAATTTTGGGCTTCTATACACAAAGGCTGTGCCTGTGCCTGTGCGAATGATCCGTTGCAGCAGCCAACCATCAGAGCAGAGCTTGAAATCGAGAATCCACTGCAGCAGCAGCAGCAGCTTGGAGTGGGACAGCGCGAGAGAAAAGGAGAGACAACGTGACCCGCGCAGGAGACAGCGCGACATAAATGGACGGCTGGAGAAGCCATCGAGTGATCTCTGACGGTCTGACCTGCATGCAGATGGAGCGGCTGCACCAGCCAGAAGCCAAGGCCTGCCTGGGAGGCCTGGGCTAGCTAGATTCACGGAGGCCGGCCCCGGTCTGTGCTGGCGGACGGCGGACGCCCCACGCGCTGCCGCTCAGCGCCAACGGCTGCACACTGCACCTGCATGTTCAGGGCAGTGTGCCGTTGCAAAACTTTGCTGTGTCAGCGTTCACCCCCAACAAGATTTCAAGTCAGCGCTTATCGGAGGCACGGAAGAGAGAATTGATGAGGCTGCTAACGGGCTGTGATTTTAATTCGCATTGAACTTTAGTAGACCTTTCTTTACTTTTTAACGACAATGACTATTTTTAATATTTTAATGGGGCAATGTGCTCCCATCTTTATACATATTTTTCTAGGTATAAATGTGAACAAGTCAGTTTTTTTTGTGAAAAGTGTAGACGAATCAATTTTAATATGTAGAATTGAAATTGTATTTTTTTTAGATGGAGTTAGGAGACGTTATTTTTTATCTAAATCAAATTTTTTCGACTTCTTGCAAAAACAAAAATTACAATTTCATTTTTAGTAGAGGACGTGATACTCTAGATGAGGCCTTGTTTAGATACACCTCAAATTCCAGTTTTTTTCACTTTCTCCATCACATCAATATTTGAACGCATGCATGGAGCATTAAATGTTGGTAAAATAAATAATTAATTGCATAGGTCAATTATAAATTACATGACCAATCTTTTGAGCCTAGTTAGCTCATGATTGGATAACATTTTTTCAAATACAAACGAAAGTGTTACATGAGTTCAAGTTGACAAATTTTGCAATCTAAACATAAGCTTGGTTTGGTCCTGGACTGATTTCTTGATTTAGTTCAATGGACACTACATTTTGGTTCTTTTTGTCTACAGGGCATTGCATTGCACCACATGCCTGTTTCTCCCACACCTTCCCCTTTCATTTCTTTTCCTGAGGCTGGCGCCATTTCTCCTCTGCTTCTCTTCTCCTTTACTATCTTAAATGCCCCGGCGTCTCAATAGATTTTCAGTTGTGAACCTTTACAAAGTTGTGATTAAAGACAAAAAACATAAAACATGCAAATCGTCTTTAAAAAAATAATAAAACATGCAAATCTCAAGGACAAAAAAAAATGGAAAAGAGAGAGATCGAGTGGCAAAAAATTAGAAACGAGTTTAGGTCAAAAAAAGAAAAAATAGAAACGAGATTTGAGAATGGTATGTTTAACTAAGTATTATTTGGCATGGCACAGAGAATAGCTTTAGCAATGCAACTATTTTTTTGGTGTACGGAAAGAGTAGACAAAACTATTGTTTATATATGGAGGAAGAACTGCAATCTATTGCTCCTCTCTACGGCTCCGACTCCTCCATAGGAGCACTAGATGAGGATTCGTGCCAAATAGACACTAAATAGAATACTAGTATTGTCATTTGTCTTTTATTTGTATATTAACATGACACCACAAATTGGAACTATTTCAACATTGTTACTGCTTAGTGAACATATTTGAACATTGACACAGCTAATCCGTATTTGTAGTCAGGCACTATGGTTCAATAAACTCTAGCTTCACCCTTAGTTGTCGGTTAGTTTCCAAAAGCCACGTGAGAATGTTAGCGTGTATCATTTCTCTTGCCTCTCTATGGGGATGTTTTGGTTGCCGCCATCCTCTGCCACGTCACATAGGCTCCTATCACACTCCTTTTTGGCTGTTGTTTGATTGGTACTACGATGAGGCAGCCACATTACTTTTGTGCGTTGATTTTTGCCTAATTGTGGCGGCCATTCACCTCGCCACACATTGCCATAGGTATACCGAGCAAAACTAGCCCGGCCCGCGGGCCCGCCCGAAAGCCTCGACGGGTTTTGGCCCGTCCATCGACCTTACTTTGGACACGGCGGGTGAGATTTTTGAAGCCGGTAAAATTTTCCTTGACCGAACCAGGCCCGAAATACATTTTTAGCTACTTTGTAGTGTAAAATGCAGCGGGCAGCCCGCCTGCCGGACCGCCCGAAAAAGCTAGGCGACTTGTCAGTGGGACGTCATGGGCAGGATTTTTTCGCCCGAAATAATCGGGGTTTTTTCGACCCGCCCAAACCCGAGCCGACCAAAAAAGTCGAGGAGGTATATAGGTCTGGTGGCGGCGCCACAACTCGGTTGGCATGTGGTGGCCGACACCAAACGACCCTACCTCCTACCAACATGTTGTGGTCGTATACCCACGGTCCCACGATAACCGGCGGCTAATGTGTGCAACGATGGCCTAGCTCAAGAACAATGACACGGAGGTTTATTTGGTTGGGGCTACCGAAAGCACCCTAGTCGTGTGTGTGGCACTATCGAGCTCAAACCGCTCGTATCGGGGCGAATACAAGGGGCGAGAGGGAGATGAGCTCCCAATTCTCGGTGGAGCGAGTGTGATCGAGCGATGTGTGTGTGTGCTTTCGTGTGCAAGAGAGCCCTTCACCCGGTGGCCGAGCCCTCCCTTTTATAGTCCCAAAGGGGAGCTCACAGGCGCCATCGGGTTGAGGGGCTGTTTGATGGAAGAAATACAAGTAGGAGGGGTAGAAGAGAAGAATTCCCTTGCCATGTCGGGGCACGCCGGCTGTCGGGCGCGGCGCTCCCCGGCCGCTATCCTATCCCGCGACGCGCCGCTGATCGCAGTAGAGTAGAATAGGGGCAGCCCGTATCCCGGCACGTAGTATGTAGGGTGACGAGCCGGAGCTCGTCGGCCGTAGAAGGGGACAATGAGCTCGCTCCGCCGCCGTACTCTCCGCGCCCGTACCGCCGCCGTCACGCCACGCCGGTGCTGCGAGGCGATCGTGGGGCGCCGCCGCGCTAAATGCTCGTGCTTGGGGTCGCAGGAAAACGTGTGGCGGGAGAGCTCGCCAAGGAACTTGACCTCGTCGCCGAGGTCATCCTTTTGTCGCGTGGCGTTGTCCCCCACGTTTGTCGGGACTGGCGTGACCGACGGGCTTCACGCCGCGTATCTTCGCCGGGATCTTGCCCACAAAGCCGAGATATGATCATAGGTTGCGCGCTGGTCGCGTAAGCTGAACCCGTGGATCTCATGAATCGCACGCCGGATTTCTCGACGTTCTTGGCCCGGCGTCGGGAGCTCGTTCGAGACGGAGAAGAGCTCCGCCGCCGCAGGTGGAGCTCGCCGCACCTTTGCGCTCCCCTAGGGAGCTCGTTCGAGACGTAGGAGGTTTTCTCAAGAACGAGCTCGAGCTGGCTCCCCGAGCCTCCGCGGTCCGTGAGTCTTCGCCCGAGATGGGGATGTCCTCATCAGATTTCCCAGCCTCTATGGCGGGTAACACCCCGGCCCATTTGATGAGTATGTTTTCCTCTCTAGCAGCGTTGCTACGAATGGGTTGGGATGATTGACTCGATCCGAATATTCGCGCCCCACGGTAGCCCCGAGCACGCGGAGGAAGGGACCCTCTTGCGCGACCCTGGTGTGGCCGTTATCGGGTTAGGGACTAGATTTTCTCGCTTGGAGTGCAAGGAAGCGCACTCGCCGGCAGTAGCCCCGAGACTGCGGGATCGCGTTACGTCCCGCGGAGGCTTGTTGTGACGGCGCCGCGAGTGCGCTTTTTAGATTCCCTTAGGGAGGGGTGAGCTCGAATCCGACTTCCAGTGGTCAAGTCGAGCACTCTTGTGAGCTTTAAAGCGGATTTGCTCGAGTGAGGTCCGAGCTCGCGTTCGAGGCTTGGCTCGTTCGCCCGAACCGCGACTTGTGGGCCAACCTCATATTCAGACCCGTCCTCTATAGTCACCGAGGTCCGTAGGATCCTCGGCTCGTGCCTCCTCGCCGAGGAGGATGACCGAGGCCGTTCGCGATCCGGGCGACTCAAGCGCGACTTGGATGGAGCCCCGAGTCCCTAAGGGCGTTACGCGTGGGCGTCCGCGCCCGCTCCTCCGTTACGCTCCTTGCTCGGGGTGTCCCGGGCGGCCGTCCAGCTCCACGAGCCGACCTTCAAAACAGAGCTCGGTTTTGCCGTGAGCTCGTCGTTATGATGAGCACGTCGGAGATGTGTGGCCGGCAACGAGCTCGCCCGGACTTTTCGCTGCCGGTAAAGAGCCCGTTGGGAAAAGTTACCGTTAGAAAGTTACCGTTAGGGCGACCGTTCGCGTGGCGGGCGCCTCGCCTTCGTCGGCCGCGCGTGGCATGCACACGGAGGACGCCGAGGGCTCAGTGGAAGTGGTGGGCCTCCACAGGCGGCGGCGGTGAGTCCGCCCCCGAGCTCATCGTATAAATAGGGGGGCGACCGAGGTTTTCCCCTTCACTTTCCTTTCGCCGCCGAGTCATTCTGTCGCCTTTCCGCCCTAGATCTCTTTCGCCGCCGCGCCGCAAGCAAGAGAGAGAGAGAGGAAAAAGCTTCTTGCGGTTCCCGAGCATCGCCCGTCGGATCGGGAGGAGTCATGGGCTCGTGGTCGCCGTCCAGTGGTGTGAAGACATGCTTTGGAGCGTGTGACGCCGGTGGCCTTCTCCGCTGACCGGGCGCGGAGTGGATCATGCCACCCGGCGCACGCCTCCCCGATCCTCAGGGAGGCTACATCGTCTCCCTTCGTCTCCTTCCACGACGGGGTTGGGTGTCCCGGCGTCCGACTTCTTCCTCGTCGCCGCCGGGATACCAGGCGCCGAGCTCCAACACCTCAACCCCCACGGATCCTCCACATCCTCGGCCTTCACCGTCTTGTGCGAGGGATGGTCGGGATCGCGCCCCGACCGGGAGCCGTGTTCAAGCACTCTTCCACGCGAGGGTCACGCCACAGCTCCGACGGCTTGAAGGAGGCCGTCCCTATAGGCGCATCAGACACCAGCCCCCGCCCGGCGTGAAGGAGAAGTATCCACCTTCGTCTCTCGCTCATCGAACACCGGATGGATGGAGATTTTAATGGTTTTACTTGAAGAACGACGAGGAGCATCCCCTTCCGCAGTTCACCGGCGGGGTCTTCCTCGACTCCGACAAGCTGTGTTGGTGGGCGCGCTCGGCTGGCCAGCCTGGCCTCCAACGCGCGTGCGGGAGAGGCTCGGAGGACATGCACCTGACACACCTTGTATGCATGCATACAAATAAAAAAAAATCATTTTTATGCCATAACTTTTTAAACGCAACATCCGATTCCAAATCCGTTTTCACCGTTGAGCTTCTGAGATTTTTGTGCACGAATCAAGATCCATAGTGAATATATTTTTAAAAAAACCAAGTTTCCGTATATGTATATTGAGTGAACGCATATAAACATGTAGACCATCGTGTCTTCAAAATTTGAAAAAATAACACGGTGTAAGTAATGATTCTCTGACAATATAAACCGCAAATCAATATGCTCCATGTTGCAGCCAATACGCACAATTCAATTGGGTACATGTACAATGTATACATGTAAATCAATAACCGTTGTTGAAGTACATTGTATACATCGTATAAGCCATGGGAGACTGGAGCTCTTTCCACAAGCAACCAACTTCATGCACAAAATAACGCGATGAGACCTAAAACCTGAGGGGCTGAGATAGTATCACCCAAAACAATATTGATTTTTGACCTAAAAATAACCTACTTCATAGACAAGGACCAACAACATATACATGTAAACCGCTTGTATATGAACCCGTGGTAAAAAACACATACTGTACATATGTAAATCTGCAGTCAAAAATAGGGCAAGGAGAAGGCACAAAATTGCAAACAAAGCAAGTGACAAACAGATATAGAAGGTCCAGCAGTATCACAAATGGAAGATCGACCAAGAATAAATAAGTTCTAGCAGCCTGACTGTAGCTAATGACGTTCTAGATACAAGATCATTTGTTATATACACATCATTTGTTACAAGTTTCCCAAAATATTGAAAGATCGAGCAAAAATAGGTCCAACAGTCTAACTACTTTGATACATTATATACACATCATCTGCCTAGCAGACAGAATGCATCAACCACAACAGCACGGGCACCAAGCTGTCATTCAGCCTACATATTACCCATGGATTGCCATCGTCTAGGGTTTCTGCAATGCATAAAAAGCAAAAAGTAAAACAAATGTACATGATATACTGTCGATCTTGATACAGGACTCATCTAAGGACAATGGAATCATAATAGTCAAACTGATGTGCACAAAATTTTGTAGGAGCAATCAACAGGGCTAGCACATCTTCTTTGTAAACTGAAGAAAAAGAACGTTGTCTGATAAACAATAGGGCATGCACATCTCGTTTGTAAAACTGAAAAAAAAATATGTGTCTGAACAAAGGAAAGGCATGCATAAAAATACTTTAGTAGTTCGCTTGCATGAAAGTTTGTTTATATACAATCATCTGATAGGCTATGGATTTCTATATGTCATCTGATAGGCTATGGATTTCTATATCATAATAGTTGTGTATGCACTCACAACAGTAAAGACAAATCACAAAAAGTTTAGAGTATATGCATAGAAAAGATGAGGATAATCATATAGCAAGCATAGAAAAAATCAGCTAGATGTAAAATCCATAGTATTCTACAGCCTTGTGGATCATCTAGAGCAGATGCAAGGAGGATGGAACACATTGCATAAATCCTTTGGTGGCTTAAGTAGATTAAAAAATCAAGAAAACATGTAGATGCAAGGAGTAGGCATATACAAACAGAGTCCTGCATCTAATATTTTTTTAAAGCATGGCATTTCTTGCAATAAAACTAATCCATAAGTGTTTGCACAGTATGTGGTATTCAAGATAGGGGTAGTCAAAAGTCAATTTGAAAGTTGAATTCAATATATACAAGGCGAATAAATAAATTGACTAATAAAAAGGCATCATGTAATTTTCAGGAGCATTCCTTGTGGCGTACAATGCATAATCAAAACAATAAAATCCAGAAGAAAGCAAGGAGCAGCCTGCTGCTCACCATTGTGTGGAGGTCTTCCACTTGCTGTAGCTATCATGGACCTACTGCTTAATGCGCTGGATAAGGACATACAGTGGATCGGCCATCGGACCTGTAGCTGAAAAAATGAACCCAAATCAGTTATGGAAATGCCATAGAAATCTCACAAATGTTATCAAGAATATCATGAAGCACACGCACATCAGGGATTTAGGCGGTCTGCACACATGCAAATTGGATCACCACTCCCTGCAGCATCGTCAACCGACGCAGTTGAGGAAGGGCACTGTTATGGTGGTGCACCCACATAATCTTCAGGCATATTATATCATGCTTGCTTGCATTGCTAGCTCTTCATTTGCAGCAACCCCAACTTCCTGCAAGGCTGTAACTAAATCAAATCAAACCATAAAAATCCTTGGCATATAAACTGTGGTTCAAGAAGGATAAAAAAGCGGAAACAGACATGCCTCTAAACGCAATCAATACACCCAGCATCCTTCCCCTTACAGAACTTGGGTTCAACCTTGCCACTAAGGTCATGCTTCTCTGACTGCAATAAGATCAAATCAAAGATTCCAGAGTTCAGATGGTTATTGTTTCTAGTCAATAGTCAGAAACCAGAACCTATCAAAACAAGATAGCTGTGAGGTCCAAATTAAGGTCTCAATTTCATTCACATTATATGCATTCAAAAAAATAAGATTTCAATTTGTATGCATTCAAAGATTAATATGTCAATTTCTATTTCTATGCATCCAAATTAAGTTCAAAACTATCAAAACAGATGGGGAACAAATAAATTAATCAACATTTTGGACACAAAAATCCATCAGCGTTAGAACCATGAAAGTAACAGCCTTTCCTGTGAGGGGTGCTGCTCATCCATCAATCTTGCATAGAAAATTCTGACTAGGTCTAAGAACATAATATCACTATGCGTAAAAAATTATGCGTGCAAAGAGACAAGCAAGATCCGTGAGACAAATTCATCATACGTGCATACTGGACCAAAACACCAGAGTAATGAAGCATAAAAATCCACATCCTACTTGCTGCTCACCGTGCTAGAGTAGAGCGGCGTGCTGGAAGAAGCCACGAATATGCACATCAAGATGTGATGTGGTCTTCAATAGAAGCACCAACAAGCATACAACCAGCCGAGCAGCCTTGAGCAGGATCTGGGAGGGTCCAACTCCACCGCCGTTGCTAGACAGGAGCTTCTTGAAAATGTAGATGTATTGATGAGTAAATACACATTACCTGAAAAAAGGTTGATATGGATACAAATCTTGAAAATGTATCCGGGGCATGGATAAATGGATTACAAAAATGTCTGTGCAACAATTACCAGATTGTGCACAATTGAATGAACGCCTGATATCTCAAAAGCTTTAGCACATGTCAAATCCACGAATATCGCGGTGATGGTTTCACGAATGGTAATTGAGTGGCCACAGGTTGGCTTTGTCCCTTAAATCATATAAACAAAGGGCCCCAAATCTGTTCAGTTCCACAACCACAGGCAAATGGCAACATAATTACTATATATGGCAGACAGCAATCCAAATTGGGAGAGGCAACATAATTTTAATATACATGGCAGGCAACAATCTAAATCGGGACTCCCTAATCTCCGAACAAATCCAATGGAAGCAAAAACATATTTTGCAATCACGAGAGCAGTGCAAAGGGAAATTAAGACGCCTGTGTTTTCAGATTGCAGCACGTACGATTCGGAGGCAGACATGATGGCATCGCATCGTCCGTCGACGAGCGCCGCGAGACCCGTCGACCGGATCTCCTAGCACAGTTCAACAGCACGACGGGCCTCGCCGGCGCCCCATCTCCCACGGGGACTTTGGAAGCCTCCGCCTAAGAAGGCGAGGCCTCAGCTTCGCCGGCTGCTCTGGATCTTGACACAAATAGCAGGGGCACAAATATCAAAATCCGGTGGGTCTTAACGAACATAGAAAGGGGCCAAGGAGGAAATAGGATGCACCTTTGATCTGCTTGCTCGTCATCCACTCGAAGCACATGCGGAGGGGAGGGGACTCGCGCAGCCAGTCATCGTCGCTGCCATGGGGACAACCGGGAGGGCCACAGCGCCGTCGCGAATCCATCGGATTGAGAACCAAAGCCAGCCACACAACGCCGCTACCGAGCAGAGCAGAGCGGGTCGCGACGTGGTGCCGTGGAGGAAGGCCGTGCGGGCTGCAACAAGTTGCGCCGATTGCGGAGGGTGTTGCCCGTGGCCTGGGTGTGGAGGAGCAAGGGCCACCGTCGGGGGTAGAGCCGCCCGAAGAGCTACGTGCTCGTGCCCCTGCTGGACCACCGTGGCGCGGAGGGGAGGTGCCGCCCCAGGCCGTGGTGGCGAGGAGCGCCGGGATTCTCGACTTGCCGCTAGGGCGTGGTGGGGGGGGGACGCCGGAGCTGCCGCCGCGGGCCGTGGCGGGGGCGACGGGAAACCGCCTTGCGTCACGACGCCGCTCGTGGGGCGGCCGAGCGCCGCCGCTTGGGAGGGGGTCGCCGTGGGGAGGGTCCGATGGGGATTCAAATTAATTTGAAAACCAGCAGCGGGATTAGGGTTTAGCGGAGAATATATATCGGGTTGGTGGGCCTGGCGGGCCTGGTGGGCCGGCTGGTGAGGTGCCGCCGCATGCTGATCAGGTTGCTTCTTGATTTGGCTGCACCGCTGGCTCGTGTTTGTAAATATTGGAAGCCTTAAGCTCCTAATAACATACCTATATATATATATATATATATATATATATATATATAGAGCAATAAAGCCCATACTTTCAAAAAAAAAAAAAAAAAAACTTAAATAAATAAACCCCGGATAAAAAAGTTGATCAAAAGGATGAATGATAAGCATCTCTGTTATAACCGTTCTATCTGGCGACCGCCCAAGACTTTGAGAAAAGCTAAAAAAGCCCCGCTACGATGAAAGGTAATAAAGGGTGGGAAAAAGATGTGCCATTTTATTCAAACTCTAGTAGAAAATCTTATTATAACCCTAGCACTTGAAAACATAATCGGCATAGTAGCAACTCCCCGATCAACAACCAAGTACTTATCTTTTTGCTCGAGGACGCGCAAAGGGTAAGTTTTGGGGAGTTTGTTGACTGGTCACTAACGACACATTTTTAACGTCAACATTCTACCAATAAGGGGTTAAAACTATACCTTACTACACATATACATTTATTATTGACATAATTCCACTTGTAGTGTCCAAATTCTTATTGTGCGATTTATATAAGAAACAAGTGGAATTTGTACCAAAAGGCGCCTCCCTAGAAAGCGCATTCTGAAGAACTTCAAGCCCAAGGGAGAAATGGATCAAACACGCAGAACCGGGCCGAGCAAACACCGCCACACAACTTTTCAAGCCCAAACACGCCCCAAATGCCAAGGCTCGGCCCGAACCGAAGCCAGTGATAAAGGTGCGCGCACCACACTGGGTGCGCCCGCACCCATCCCGAGATGTTTTCAGGCCTGTGTTTGGCGAGGCGGTACATTACCTTCCATAATCGGTCGCGGCCGACGTTTGGATGGTCGGTTCAAGCAGATTCTAAGGTGCCCAAGGACGGTTTTGGCTCCTTCCATATGGGGAGGACATTTTTCAATAAGCACCCTCTCCTCTACCTATAAAAGGAGGCCCTCTCCCCTCATTCAACACACACCACACAATGTAGCCTCTCTCTTCTTCTTCTTCTTCTTCTTCTTCTCCCTTTCTTCTTCTTCTTCTTCTACTTCTTCTTCTTCCTCTTCTTAGTAGGATTAGTAGTCTAGGATGTGGAGCTAGGCAAAGCTACCAAGGAGGGCTTGGCTCCTTGGAAGATGGATTAGGAATAAATCTTTCTATGGTATTCTTTCAAAGCCTTGCTCTTATCTTATCTTGGTTGTGCATTAGGATTAGAGTCTTCATGCTATTTCTATACCTCGTGATTTATCCTATGATCTAACATGTTGTTCTTGACATGATCATGACACATGAACTAGTCTATAGTTTCTATGTTGTGATATCGTCATATAAAACTTTATGCTTAAACCATTCATGCAATATAATTGGGTAGTGTCGGGGATTGTCTTTGTATGGCGGGTTCGTTGTGTCCTTCGGGGCTTGCTTTTCGGTCCTATTCGGGCCCATTCGTAGGGTGGGGGCCATGGGGACATGAGTAGTGTCCTAGTATGCGGGACGTGGTGTGGGATGCCGGTATCCTTCGAATATGAGTGCATGCCACGGTTGAGGGTAGGCGGCTTGGTCGTGACAAGCCTTGACCGCCCCCTTGAAATCCTCCCACGTTCGTGTGTCTTTGTAGGAGTTCGTAAATGCCTTCCATTAGGGCGGATGCTCGGGAGGTCTCCCCGCCCATTTCATTCTCAGCTCCGACCTCCTGCTCATGCGTGTTGCACGACTATCAAGCGGTTCTATGCACTGACCATGACTAGAATCAGATGCTCCACTTAGGAATTTCTTTATTCCTTATTTATCTTTATCCTTGAGTTTGGCTTGAGTGAATGTGTCAAGTTATCCCTTACCGTTCCCTTATATCCCTGTTATGAGCATTGATCCATTGCACAGTCATGTTATCTTGTTCATGTCTCTATTAGATCCTTTTCCACCATGCCTTCTTTTAGGAAAATATAAATAACGATACCCTGAATACTTCCGGGTGAAATGTTACAATGATAGATCCGTGCCCTTGCGGATGAATATCTTCTTAGGCAAGATCTATCACCGTTGATGTGCCTAGTGTTATCACACACGGTGTGGTTTCACTTAGGAATGTCAACGGCGCATTCCCCGCGCCCGTTATTAGAGATGGGTTCTAAACCTGTTTCTAGTGATTGCGCTTAAGAAATGCAACACCTGCCCTGGCCGCCGCGGAGGTGCCGCCGCTTCCCACGGAGAGGGGGCCGGCGTGTCTCCACCACATCATCAGGGTAAGGACTCGTTCATGTTCGCCCTTTGTCGATTTTGAGCTCTTGGCGTTGGACCGTTTTTCCATAGGACTTGCGGGATGCGGTGAGTCGGTTTCAACCACATGGTGGAGGCCGGGACCGAGATCGAGGGCCTTCGGGGAGGCTAGGCGTGGCCTGGTCCCACAGTAGTAGGGGCTCGGCCAAGTGTCCGCCATGCACCGCGTGAGCTCCGCCGATGGCGTCGACGACGTCGCGGAGCATATCCGCTGAGGTCCGTGAAAGCACGCCACCGCCGAGGCCGGGAGGAGGCCGCTAACGGGAAATCCGGGCCAGCGAGGCGGCGGCGGTGAAGCGTGAGGAGGAACTTCGTTGCGCAGAGCCGCAGCCAGCGGCGAGCTCATGCGAAGGAGCTCGGCGACCTCCGGCCGGGCCTTGGAGGACAAGGAACTCGAGCGCTCGCTGTCTCGAACGTCGGGCCCGGCCGAGAGGGAACGTGGACGCCAAGGGGAAGGCGCTCGGATCGTGAGGCCGAGCTGGAAGGTGAGTGATTCCTCTTCGAGCTGTTGTCTTTTCTTCTTTGTCTTTGAGCTCCTAGGCCGATAGGTGGGTACCCTAGTTTACGACCATGAGGCCGCCGTGCCGGTCGATTTTGTTGGCGCTTTGGAGGCGAGAGAATTCGGCTCGATGCCGCAGAATCTTGCCTTGTGGGAGGAGCGGGAGGAGCTTTATCAAGCGTTGGCATGTAAGGAGCCCCTCTTTTACGCTTTTCGAATCTCATAGGTTTGATTTGTTCATTCCTCTCGCGGTGAGAAGAAAAAGTCGGCGGGATTGGCTCGAGAGCTTCGGGAGAGGGAGAGTTCTGGCGGCGGGCGGAGTCCAATTTACGAAGCATCTCACAGAGCTCGGCCCCCCCGTAGGAGACGGACCTTTCAAATAACGCCTTGCGATCTCCACAGCCATACAAAGCAGGACTTCGTGAGGAAGACCGGCGAGCTCCGGACCAAGAGGCTGAGGCCTCCGTTCTTCGGCGGCGGGCCAGGGCGCGGCGCGAAGGCGGGCGCGAGCACACGAACCTTGTGCTCGACTATCGAGGGCGTCTGTGAGGCCCTCGGCGTTGAGGAGGTGGAGGGACCCGTGCATCGGGTGCTCAGGTGCCCCAGCTGGTGAGGAGAATGCCCGTCGCGCCGTTCATAAGCGCCGGCGTGGTCCTCGCCCACTACCCCGGACTCTGTGGCCTCGACCAAGATAATGGATAAGGGCGCCCGAATTTGAAAGGCGTCGAGCTAGACGGCGTTGTCGCCACCGCGGAGGCGGATCGATGAAGTTGGCGAGGAAGCTTTTTCTTGCCGTCGAAGAGCTCGGTGTTCGAGCCTACGGTGAGGAGGAGGTAGAAACGAACTCGTCAAGGCAATGAGGAGTAGGCCGCAAAGTTAGGTAGCTCGGCTGCCTCTTTTTGTTATGAACCAAAGTCCCCGGGTTGGGCAAAGTGTAAAAAATAACAAGTTATCTAAGTTATGAACGGCTCGTTTTATCTTTCTGTGATTGTGCTTCCGATTAGCTCGTAGTTTTACGAGTTTGTATCTTATCGATCGAGGCAACGGGCCCTTTTCTCGTTGGCCACAAGAGCTCGAGTTTGTTGGGCAAGTCGTTGGACCTTGCTAAAGACATCACTACGAACCCTTTGACTTGTCGGATTCGGCTTACGGGAAAGATAAGTGACGAGTGCGAGGTTGAGCTAATCGAGCAAGGGCGGGCCTCATTTGGAGGTAGAGAGGCGGCCGTTGCTCAACGACCCGTCTTGAAAAGGAGATCCGAATGCTAGCACAATTTTTGCATCGAGGTGTGTATTTATTTTTATGCGAGCTCATAGGAGAGCAATATTACAAAACACATCTAAGGATAGAAGCGGCGTGACCGTTCGATGTTCCGGGAGTTAGCGAGCTTGGCGGGCATGGAATCTTGGATCTTGTATGAGCACAGGCGTAGAACTTCGGCGATGGTGAAGCGGTCCTTCCCGGGGCCGAGGCTTGTGCTTCTCAGCCGTGCTGCACATTACTCGTCGCGGGACTTGGTCGCCCGACCCGAAGGCGCCCTCGGGCGTGGCGGTCGTGATAGCGGCGCATCGGTACCTGGTACTTGGGCGAATCTTGTGACGGCGACCTCCCGGGCCTCTTCGAGATGGTCTGCGGCGTCTTCGAAGTGAGGTCTAGTTGTCGGCGTCATTTATGCGGCAGACTCTTTGAACTCAGCGGCCCGTGAGTCGAGGTCGGTGGGGGGACGCACCTGCCGGGGCCAAGGCGAGGGAAGGCGTGCGCCCGTTGCTCGCTTTCCGGAGTGGTCCTAAGGCTCCATATGACCGCGGGGAGCTCTCATGAGCCATCTTCCTCCAAACTTCTCCGACTTCTTGAAGATCCTCGGCTTTAATCCGCAAAATCAAGCCGTTGGGCGCGTAAACCTACCCGTTTGTCCTCGGGTAGGGGCGGAGGCCCGATCTACGCGGGGCGTTGTAGTCGTCGCTCGGTCGAGGAAGATCACGCGGTGAAGTTGGTGCGGATTGTCGGTGATGATCGAGTTCGATACGCGGCGGTGGATGATGCCGTCGAAGAACTTGACCGTCTCCTGCGATCTTGTGCGTGAGATGGGCATCACCTCAATCCACTTGGTGAACTTGTGCATGGCGACGAGGAGGTGAGTAAACCCCGGGCGACCTTGTGAAGGGACCCGACCATGTCGAGCCCCGGACATGAAGGGCCAAGTGATGGGGATCGTTTGGAGGGCTGCTTGGCAGGGAGGTGCGTTTGCTTGGCGAAGAACTGGCATCCCTCGCGGTCACGATCGATTGGCGTTAGCGCGGCGGTCGGCCAATAGAAGCCTTGGCGGAATGCCTTGCCCACGAGCTCGTGGAGCCACGTGATGTCCACATTTTGCAGCGTGGATCTCGATGAGCTCGTGCCTCCTCACCGAAGGTGATGCAGCGTTGGAGCACCCAGGCGGCGCCCCTCGTAGAGCTCGCTCGATAGCGGCGTAGGACTTGGCTCGCCGGGCGTCGCCTAGCTTCTTCCTTTCGGCGGGGAGTTTGCGTCCTCTAGCCATGCTAGGATGGGAGCCGCCCGGTCGGATCTCTCGGGGGCTACGGCTCCGAGGTTGCGGACCTCGGATCCGGCAGGGGTTGACCTCCAGCGTCGATCTCCATCGGTTGAGCTTGAGTCGGCGGTCCTCGGCCTTGGTGGGAGAAGGGACAAATGGAGTCCCCGGCCAGTGCATGCTTGCGGGTTCGAGCCTTCCCCCTCGGCGGATGGAGGGTATGTACTGGTCATGCGAAGACGTCGGGCAGGACTTGTAATGGTCGTCGGGCGAGCTTAGGCGAGGGCGTCGGCGTCGCCACGTTGTCTTGGCGACGGATGTGCTTGAACTCTAGCCCGGTCGAAGTGTTCTTGAGCTCGGCACCTTTGCGAATGCCCAATCATCAGGCTGACAACGATCGACTCGCCGTGGCACGGTCGACCCGCGAGCTTGGGGCTCCCCTCGATCTCGGCGCTTGATGCCAGCTCGGCGGCGATCACGCATGCCGTTCGCAAAGCCGTACTCGGCAACGTTGTTGGGCGGTGAAGTGAAGGCGGATCGAGTGCCTCATGCGCGTTCGGTGACACGAGCCGATCTGCTCGTGCCGTACTTCTTCAGGCCGTCAGTAGGCGTCGATTACTCGGCGTCGTCGGGTCTTGCCCGGCGGTAGGTCTCCGTCCACTTCGGCCATGAAGTCGGGAAGGACACGGGACTTGATGGCATCTCTTGGGAGCATATGAGATGTCCGATCCATGAAACTCAATTCCCCACTTGGCGTCGTCCTGTGGCCTCGGGGCTGCGGATGATCGCCAGCGGGATTTGGAGGCCGGCGGTGATCGGGTGGCGTCAGTAGTGTAATAAATTGGTTTGCGGCGTGATCGGGAGGACGTGGGAGAAAGCTACGGGTTGAGGTACCGCGATCTTCGATGTCGGAGGACCCGTTGTGAAGTAGACCGGTCGTTGCACCGGGGTGCGTGGCCCTCTTCCTCCCTTTCGACTACGAGGACCGTGCTCACCACTGCGAAAGTGCCGCTGGATAAGGCGGCCCGGCATTGGCTCGTCGGGCTTGGGCGGGTGAGTATGGGCGGGTTCATCAAGAGCTCTTTTAGAGAGTCGAGTGCGGGCCCGGGCCTGTTGGTCCCAGCGGCGCTCCACTTCGAGGAGCTTGTATAGCGGGAGGCTTCGTTCACCTAGCCGGCGATGAATGCTACTAGGGCGGCCAAGCACCCCGTAGCCGTTATGCGCTCTTGACGTTCTTGATAGGGCCCATGTTGCGGATGGCCTCGATTTTTCGGGGTTGGCTTCGATGCCGCGCCGGAACATGATGAAGCCGAGGAGCTTTCCCGAGGAACTCGAACACGCATTTCGGGATTGAGCTTTACCCCGAACTCACGGCTTGTTGAAGACTTCTTTGAGGTCGGGATGAGCTCTCCGCGCTTGTCTTGACTACGATGTCATCGACGTATGCCTCCACGCGCTTTCGAAGCTCTTTGAAGACTTTCTCGCATGCACCTCTAAAAAGTGGCGCCCGGCGTTCTTTAGCCCGGAAGGCATGGTTACGTGAGCGTAACGCCGCCAAAGGGAGTGATGAAGGAGGTGGCGAAAGGCGATCGAGCTCGTTCATCGCGATTTGATGATAGCCGGAGTAAGCGTCGAGAAAAACAGAGTGTCGCACAGGAGGGTGGAGTCAACGATTTGGTCGATCTTGGCGGCAAAGGAAAAGCGATCCATTGGGCATGCCTTGTTGAGACTCGTATAATCAACACACATTCTCCATTTCCCATTCTTCTTCTTAACTAGTACGGGGGTTGGCTATCCACAAGGGATGATACACCTCCTTAACGAAGCCCGCGCTAAGAGCTTATCTATTTCCTCGGCGATTGCACGCGCCGCTGCCGTCGTCGAAATGTCGGAGCGGCCGCTTCACCGGCCGAGCCGGGCTTGATGTTTAAGGAGTGCTCGGCGACTTCCCTCGGTATGCGGGCATGTCCAGGGTCTCCACGCCGAATACGTCGAGGTTCGAGCGGAGGAAGTCGGCGAGCTCGTTTTTCCTATTTAGAGAGAGCTCGGCACCGATGCGAGCGGTGCGCCCCTCCTCGTTGACCTTCACCGCCTTAGCGTCCTCGTCCATTCGAAGGATCCCGCCGCCTTCTCGAGCTCGACGGAGAAGCTTGCCACCTTCTTTGGGCGTGCTTTCGCTGGCCTTCTTCAGCTTCGGCGGAGTCCTCTGCGGCGCACCCACGCGAGCATCTCGGGGATGAGCTTCTCGACTCGATGAGGGCGTCGGCGTACTATCGCACGCCTCCTTGTCGCAGCGCGATTGAAGGCGCCGCCGAAGGTGGAGTTGGCGGTGATCACACCCATCGGCCCGGATCTTGAGCTTGAGGTATCGTGTAGTTGGGGGACGGCCATGAGCGTAGCACGGCCGGCCCCAATAGGGCATGGGTAGCGCTCTTGTGCGGAGCACCGGTGAGCACTTCCTTGCGGAAGTTGCTCGGGTCGCCGAAGGTGACGGGGAGGTCGCATCCGCCGAGAAAACTTTGCTTCCCGGGACTACCCCGTGGATGGGGTCCGTGGAGGGGTCGGAGTCGAGCTCGCGTGATGCCGAGAGCCTCCATGGTGTCGACGTAGAGGAGGTTGAGGCCGCTTCCACCGGGTCCATCAGCACCTTGCCGAGGCGCTTGGTGCCGACTATGGGATCGGCGACGAGGGGAACCTCCCGGATGTGGGACGTGTACGGGATGGTCCTTCTTGTCGAAGGTGATTGGGGCCTCGGACCACTTGAGGTAGGAGGGCACTGCGGGCTCGGTGAAGAGGACTTGGCGCTATAGGAGCTACGGCGGCGCTTGGACTCATCTGTTTGGTGGGCCGCCGAAGACGGCGTTGTGGCGCCGTCCTCGAAGAAGACGTCCTTGTCACCCTTTGGGCCGTCAAACTCGCCCCGTAGTGCTCGTCGCCCGCACCCTCTCCTTCCCGCGCCCGCTCGAACCCGCGAGGAGCTGTAGTCCCTCAACTTGTGCTTGACCGGGCCCTCATGGTTGGGGCGAGGGGCAGGTCGAGCTTCTTCTCGAAGAAGTCCTTGGGAGCACCGGGCTTCGCGGCCTTGGCGCCCGACTTCTTCTTTCGGCGACGCGGCGAAGTCATCCCCGCCGCGCGACGCTTTGTTTTTGTTCTTCTTCTTGGGCCGCGAGCTTGAGCCTTCGGCCGCCTCATCGGCGGCCTTCTCCTTGCCCTTGCCCGTGGTGCCGTGGAGGACGCGGAGATGGCCTCCCGCCCCCAGCGTGGTTCGTGGCGAGGTCGAGGAGGTCCTTCACCGTCTTGGGCTTGCAAGTGCCGAGGCTCACGGATGAGCGGCTCGCAGGTCATGCCGAAGGTGAAGGTGGTGATGATCTCGCATCGGTGGCGTCGGTGAGCTCGTTGCAGAGCTTGGAGAAGCGTCGGATGTAGTCGCGCGGGCTCGTTCCTCCGCCGCTTGCGTACCGCGCGAGGTCCCACGTGTTGTTTCGGGCGAGTAGGTCCCCCGAAAGTTACCAACGAAGACATCGCGGAGGTCGCGCCCGGGCCGATCATACCGGGCAAGTGCTCGAGCCAGGGAGCGAGCCATGTCGGCGAGGTATAGGGGAGGTTGCGGATGATGAAGAGCTCGTCGTCGGCTCCTCCGCCCGACACGCGAGGTAGTCTTCGAGCCGACGCTGGGGTCCGTCTCTCCGTTGTACTTTTGGATGGAGGTCGGGGCTCGGAAGCGAGGGAGGGAACGGCGCGTCGTGAACCCGTGCCGAAACACCCGAGGCCTCCTCCCGTCCGGGTGGTGCTCCGCCCTCGCGCTCCGCCTCGAGCTCGAGCACCACGTGGTGAGGGGCGCGCCGCCGCCTCGACCTCGGGGTCGGACTACGGCAGCAGTCCTCCGATCAGTCGTAGCGGCCGCCCCTCCCTTGCTGTAGGACCTGGCTGGCGGTCGTCGTCTCGTCTCGTTGTCACGACGGTCGCGGGGCCCGATGTCTAGGCGCTTCCTTCACGCCTCCGCACGTCGTCGTCGGCGTCGGGTGTCCTGGGCGTCGCGGTTCTCTCCCACCCGCCGACGTGCGTGGACACGGAGACTCTCCCTCGGTTCGGCCTCTGGTTGGAGGAGGCCTCGTGCTCTTCCCGGAGGCGTGCCCGTGCGACTTCGAGCTCTCCCACCTGCTGCTCCGCGGCCCTCTCAATGAGGGAGCCAGCCGTTGGTGGAGCTCGGCTTCGGTGCCTCGGGCTCTGGAAGCTCGTGAAGGAGCTCCGGTGGCCGCTGCGAGGTTCTGCGTCGCTCGTCCAAGAAGACTGGCGGAAGGTCGTCGGGCTCATCGATGCGGGCGTCGCGCTTCCCATCCTCGAGCCCGCACTCGTCGTCGGCCTCCCACCTCCGGGAGGGCGTCGCGTTCGCGGCGATCTCACGCTTTCGGCCTCTTTGAGCTCGCCGAGGCGCTCGTGCACCCGCTTGGGGGGGGCCGCTGAGCGAGCCGTCGAGTCGACCGAGTGTGCCGGGTGTGCTGGGAGGACTCGTCCCGCTGTGGTAGGCGCGCCACGGCGCCATCCGGTGCTTCTGGCACATGTAGCACTCTCGCGTGCGGTAGACCCGCGAGGCTCAAGCCGCCCAGCGCGGTCTCGAGACCGGTCGCTCCAAGCCTCGGTGCCGGCGCGCCTCCCGGGCGGTGAAAAGTTGTCCCCGCGGGATACATCTCGTCGTAGGCCGCGAGGAACTCGTCTGGGAGAGCGGCTCTTGTCCGGCGTACTGCAGACGACGTTGGCGGTGGAGAAGGTGGACGTCGTGGAAAAAGCTCCCGAGTCGGCTCAGGGCTGAGGATGTGCGGAAGCAGGTCTGCGATGGCGACGAAGAAGTGGTTGGTCGCCGCTCGTATGGGGCTTAGCGGACCGGAAGTCGGATCCTGGCCGGAGCGCACCAGCACGGCGTCGGCAGCGTCGCGGATGAGGCGGGGCGTCATCTCGTCCTGCACCATCCGAGGGAAGGTGGCTCCGACGAGGGAGCCCTCGAAGCCGGTGCCGGCGAAGTCCAGGGTCCCGAAGCGCATCGGTGCGCCGGACGCCGGAACGGTGGTGAAGGGAGCCATCGAAGTGGTGAACGTCACACTAGCGCTGCCCCTACCTGGCGCGCCAACTGTCGTGGTCGTATACCACGGTCACAGTAACCGACTGGCTAATGTGTGCAACGATGGCCTAGCTCAAGAACAATGACACGGAGGTTTGCGCCTGGTTCGGGGCTACCGAGCACCATAGTCCAGTGTGTGGCACTATCAGAGCTCAAACTGCTCGTATCGGGGCGAATACAAGCCGGCGAGAGAGGGAGATGAGCTCCCAATTCTCAGTGGAGCGAGTGTGATCGAGCGATGTGTGTGTGTGCTTTCGTGTGCAAGAGAGCCCGCTTTACCCGTGGTGGGAGCCCTCCCTTTTATAGTCCCAAAGGGAGCTCAGGGCGCCATCGGGTTGAGGGACTGTTTGATGGAAGAAATACAAGTAGGAGGGGTAGAAGAGAAGAATTCCCCCTACCATGTCGGGCACGCCGGGCCGCCCGGGCGTGCGCTCCCGGCCGCTATCCTATCCCACGACGCGCCACCTGGTCGCCGTAGAGTAGAATAGGGCGGCTCCGCATCCCGGATACGTAGTATGCGACGGGTGACGAGCCTGAGCTCGTCGGCCGGGTAGAAGGGGACAATGAGCTCGCTCGCCGCCGTACTCGCCGTATCGCCTACCGGCCGCACGCCGCCTGCCCCGCGGGCGAGATCGTGGCGCGCCGCGCCGCCTTAAATGCTAGTACTTGGGGTCGCAGGAAAACGCGGTGGCCAGGAGAGAGAGCTCGCTAAGGAACTTGACCTCGCTCGCCGAGGTCATCCTTGTCGCGTAGCGCTTGTCCCTTTGCGTTTGTCGGGACTGGCGTGATCTTCGACGGCTTCACACCGCCCGCCGCGGCGCCGGATCTTGCCCCGCGACTCCTCGGATATGATCATAGGTTGCGGCGCCGGGTCGCGTGAGGCCGAACCCGTGATCTCATGAATCGTACGGCCGGATTCTCGACGTTCTTGGGCCCGGCGCCGGGAGCTCGTTCGAGACGGAGAGAAGAGCCTGCCGCCGCAGCGGGAGCTCGCCGGCACCTTTGCGCTCCCTAGGGAGCTCATTCGAGACGGAGGTTTTTCTCAAGAACGAGCTCGAGCTCGTTCTCGAGCCTCCGCGGTCCGTGAGTCTTTGTCCGAGGACGGGGATGTCCTCATCGTATTTCAGCCTCTATGGCGGGTAACACCCCGCTTGTTTGATGAGTATGTTTCCTCTCTAACGCGTTGCTACGGATGGGTTGGGATGATTGACTCGATCCGAATATCTGCGTCCACACAACACTTATACATATGTACCTTGTGCGCTTTCGATTGATTAATTTTACGTTTACATATAGGTTAGCAAAGATCGGTAGGGGACGGAGCGGCGCCCGGGCTCGAGCCCCACCTCTGACTCCCCAACACGTGAAGCCCCTAGATCCTCCCATCAATTTGAGCCGTACATATAAAAGAACGGTAGGGCTGAGATCTCCGGATCGGGAAAGAGAAGATGGGTTGTTTACTATTTGGGCCAAGATACGAAGCATCATACCGTAAGGCCCATTGATGGCGTAAACCTTATCCCATACCGTTTCCAATGCATTCCCTCCATCGCCGCATCATCGCATCACGAGCGTGGACCGCCGACGCCATCGACTCATCGAGTGCCGATGCACCACGACATACCGCGACACACAAAGCGGTCGGTGAGCCGCTGAAGGGGGCGGGCGCCGGGGCGCGGTGGATCACAAACGGCTGGGCGGCACTCTAGTCTCGCGGCGGTATAGCTCCCGGCCAAGGCAATTAGGCGAGGTGACTTTTTTTCGTGCTTTCGATTTCAAACCTAATTGCTCAGTTTAGTCCGATTGGAATTCATTGATTGAATTGAGTGTTTGATACTTTGATTTTATAATTTTAATTTTGTCTTTGGGCCTGACCCCCTCATGGCTTGCGGTCCCATATGAATGTAGTGCATCCTTTTAAATTTCTTCTCATGATGTATTTTGTGAATTACATGGTTAATGGATGATTTGAATATAAGATTATTAAGCTATTATTATATATTTGTCTTTTGTGAGAGGTGATAGTAGAGTTAAGTCATTTTGTAGACTTTTATTCAACTCGTTCTAAAATTTTCCTCGCTTCGATCCCTAAATGTTAGCATGGCCATGCAGCAAGGGCCATGACATAGTGGGAGCTTGCAAAGGAGAGCTGAAAGGAACATGTAAACGGGCAACAAACTAGAAGGGCAAGAGATAAGAGCAAAATAGTTTATTAATTGATTGCGAGGTGTTTTGGACAATAAGACCTGTGTTTTACTATTTGCTAATTCAATGAATGAAGTGCGTAGCACACAAATTCAACGTTTGTGAGAGTCCATGGACAAAATACTCTGCTCTAGATCCGGAGTACTGGTGGTTACCTTGGCAAAGTTCGTCGCCTAGCATCCTTGGAAAAGTGTAGACGAGTCAATTGTCCATTTTTTTTTTTTGAGATGGGTGACTACTGTAGAAGTTTTTATTTTTTATACAAATCAAAGCTATTAACTTCTTGCAAAAAACAAGAATTGCACTACGGGTACTCTAGATTGGGAGTACCGGTGGTACCTTGGCAAAGTCCCCGCCTAGCATCCTATTCCTAGTAGGTAGCCAGCCGCGTACAGCACGGGTAGCTAGCCCGGCCCTAGCCCCTATCCTCTGCCGAGCCGTGGAAAAAAAAAAAAGGAGGACCGACCTACCACCCCAGCCGCGCCATTAACCGCAGCAGCAACAGCAACAGCCGGCAGCGCGACCCCGTTGTGTTCGACCGGTGTTCCCGACCCGATCACCTCGCGCGCATCACATTGCCCGGCCAGCGGCAGCCGGTTCCGCCAATGCGAGTCCCGGGATCAATCAGGTCGCCTGCGCGCGCGCGCTGCCGCCCATCTAGGCGGCAACTACTGGATGGCTGACGCGCATGTCCTGTGCGCAGCCCGGCCCGGGACGGGCGCGCCGCAGCAACAGCCTTTAAGAGCAGGTATTATAATCGCGGCGGCCGAAATCCGGCGTGTACCCATGAGAGAGAAGGAAGTTGGCTACCCAGATGTGGCCGGCAAACATCCGAAATGAGCAGTGACGCAGAGATAATATGCAGCACGGGGCCATCCAGCGGTGAACCGGCGTAACCATAGCTGCTCTAACGCGCGCCGCGGCCTGGACCAGAGGTCGGTCCAGAGCAGTGAGCAGAGGTGCAGGCCATCCAGCACCGCAGCTGCACGCCTGGACCTGGACCTGCAGGCAGCGGCATCAGAGGCAGCGAGCCAGAGCTCCCTGCCTGCACTGCACTGCTGCCCAAAGGGCAGAGGCCGGGTGGCGATCGATCCCGGGCCACGCAGAGGAATTTCTCAGAGCCCGGTCCCCACGCGGCGGACGACGATTCCCTCTCTTCTCTCCCTCGCCCTCGCCCTTCCCTCCTCCCTCCGTTGATGGATGGAATGGCTGGCCTGGCCTCTCTCTCTCCTAATCTATGGAAAAGCAAAGAAGAAAAGGACAGAGGAAAGTAAACAGCTGACCACCGCGCATAGAGAGAGAGAGAGAGAGAGAGAGGAGTGAGACGAAAGAAGCACCTAGCACAGGCCCTAGCTAGGGCGTAGGTGTAGGCTCTAGACTAGGGAGTAGGTCTTTTGAGTGCTCTCGCAACAACTAGGCGAGATTCTTTTATAGTGGAGGTGATGCGAGGGAGGCAGAAAGGGCAGTGCAGTGTACTCCTAGCCTCTAATCCTTGTGGTTCTTGCGCTTTTAGCTTTAGGAAGCTCTCCTCCTTTGGTTTCGCGTTCGCGTAGCCTAGACGACGGCCACTGTGCCTCATCCTGTCTGCTCAGCTTATCAGCTCATCAGCAAGCGTGGCGTCGTCGTCGGGGCGGCGCTTCCCGTCCGACACCACGGCGATCGCGGGCTGGCTGCCGTCACTCGCCGGCGGTGGGGACGACCTGTCCCTGGGTTTCAATGCCGCCGGCGCCGTCTCCGCCTCGTCCGGCGCTGGCGCCTCGCTGGCGGCAGGGCTCTGGGGCCCCGCGGCGTCGCGCCACCAGGCTGCCGCTGCCGCCGCGGCCGTGCTCGGGTACGGGGCGGTAGGCGCCACCGGTGACGTCGGGATGCTCTTCGTCGCGCCCGCGGGCTCGTTCCACCACCAGCAGCAGCAGCGGGCGGCCCACGACCCCGTGCTGCCGCTCATCACCGCGGCGCAGCGCACCCTCGTCGACCCTGACATCGCGCCGCCGCCGCCGCCTCCGGCAACGGCAACGGCAGGCCGTCTGCTGGTGCCATCCAGTTCTGGCACCAGGAGCCGGCCCCGGAAGGGTCCCCGGCAAGAAGGCCATCGTGGCCATGACGACGGACCACGGCCGCGGCGGGTCTGGGTCCGCGTCCGGCGGGGTGACGTGCCAGGACTGCGGCAACCAGGCCAAGAAGGGCTGCGCGCACAGCCGCTGCCGCACGTGCTGCAACAGCCGTGGCTTCGAGTGTGACACCCATGTCCGGAGCACCTGGGTGCCCGCCGCGCGCCGCCGGGAGCGCCTGCAGGTCGCCGCCGGCGCCTCCCCTCCTCCGCCCACGCCCGCCGCCACGGCCAAGAAACCCCGCCTCGCGTGCCCGACCCCGACCCCCGACGACGACGACCAATTCGCGCGCCTCCACCTCCAACGCCACCACGCCTCGCAGCTTCGACACCTCCTCGAGTCACCAAGGTAACCAACCGCATCGATCAGAAATCACACGCACGCATGTTGGCATTCCATGCGATCGATACGCACGCACAATTGCGCAGCGACAAAATTCAAGAACACGCTCAATCACCCAGCCGGCCATTGATGAACTAACTGATTTCCTCGTCCGGCCTCCGCATGCAGGCGCGTCGTTCAAGGACAGCCTGCCGCGGCAGGTGCGCGGGCCGGCGGTGTTCCGGTGCGTGCGTGTGACGTCCGTGGACGACGGCGGCGGCGGCGGCGGGGAACGGCGAGGTCGCGTACCAGGCGGCGGTGACCATCAACGGGCACCTGTTCAGGGGCCTCCTGTACGACCACGGCGCCGAATCCGACGGCCGCGCCGCCTCTGCCGCTGCCGCGATGCCCACCGCGTCCGACCTCAACCTCAGCAGCAGCGCCGCCCCCAACCTGTACAGCGGCCCCAGCGCACCGCTCATCCTCGGCGGCCTGGGCTACGGTAACACACCATCATGAACAAGACCGAGAAGGCAACAGTTCACTCCAAGTGTCGTTGGCTCGCCGGTTACGTTCGTTTCAGCTCATTGTGACAGCAGGCGATAGTAGTGTTAGTACAGTAGCTCAGTTTCATGTTACTGACAATTGCCATGTCGTGCCAATGGAGTCCTTTTTGGTTACCATCAGGCGGAAAGTGCATCTTTGTAAAAACAGCAGGGGTGGGAGGTCACAGCGCTGGGGCTGTTTTTTGGAACTAGTGAATTCATGCAGTATGGAACCTAGGATTCGCGTCCACAAATTTCACCTAAATTTGTGCGAGGAACGAGCTAAGGCCAATGGAAAGAAATATTTGCAAAAAAAACTGGAAAGGGGTGGGAGGTTTCACAGTTTGTTTGGGTAAATATTATCCTATTGGAACTAGTGAATTCATCATCATGCACAGGTATAATTAGTTATTTTTTTTACCTACATTTTATACTCCAAACATATGTCTTTTCGCGTATTTAACAAATGGAGAGAGGGTGGAAAAAGAGTTAGAAACTTTGGCAACTAAACGAGGCCCAAATTTGATGATTCTATAGGAACGGGCCAAAGAATTTCCCGTGAACGGGGCTCTAGGAGCAGTTCTTTACTGACTAGTAGTACTTGTCTGTTGATGGACGGGATCGATAATTGGTGTTTGGTTTGGCTTTGGCAGCTGAAAAGTTTGACTCTTTTGATCCCATGCTCACCAAATGCCGTGACTTGAGTTACTACTGTCGTCTTTTGCGTGCTCTGGGCTCCATGCATGCGCCAATATTATTCTAAAATTCTCTTGTTATACCCACTTTGTTAAGCTACACGCCTACGGTGACAGGTTTGGCCGGCCACGGTGGCCGCCAGTTTCTATCTTGCGTGTTTTGGTTGCCTGCTATTATATGTGCTGTTAAGCATCTTATCTACGCATCGGAACTTGTAGCTAAGGCCTACTCTACTTCTACTAAAAAGGCCAATGTGCAACGCATGTGCTGATTACATTTCTTTTACTCTACTAAAACGATCTTTGTTTACACTGATCCCATTTGGGAGTGTTACTGTAGCGGCGAGTGGCGACAAAAAAAGAGTGTAGTACCGCTTGTTGATGAATATGGCAATCACATGGAAGTCCAAGGTATAAATAAATCGTTAATTGTAAACAAAGATCGTTTAAACTGTCTGCTGGTCTTATTTGTTTAGGACGAAAGGGCAATCGGTAGGGATGAAAACGGATCGGGATCGGGAGGATAATGGCTCTCCCATATCCTAATCCTCTTTTCTAATCGGATTCGAGCGGATCGGATATTGTACGGATTAGGATGCACACGGATTTTTAGGATGTCGGAAATGGTACGGGTTCGGACCGGTGTCGGAGCGAAGCGGACTTTTTAGAAATCGGATCATATATGCTTATACATGTTATTTTTATAATGAGAGAAACAATTTTTAACCAAAATCATACGACGGCAATGCAATTCAAAATAATCACCATCAATATAAAATTAATACAGCAATGCAAAGGCCTACTCGGATACATGGATCTAATAATAAAAGGCGGAGAGGAACTTGCAACGCATGTGCTGATTACGATTTCGTTTTTGCCTAATAAACCTAAATTTGCAAATATGCAATCACTATAATACCATTCTATATATAGTAAAAGATAGTTAAATTATTGTTGTGTTTGGGACTTAAAATATTCGGATATCCTATTATACGCGCATCGGATAATTGTTTAATATGGATAATCCATATGGAAAGCTAATACCATATAAATAAATCGTTAATCGGATTGGATTATCGCAAAGATCGGATTTTAAAACACTTCTCCATATCCTTAAAATTTGATTGAACGGATCGGACGAATTATCCATACCACTTTCATCCCGGTGATCGGTGACTTTTTCTTTGTTTTCTCTTTACCGGGTGGTTGCAGAGGCTCTGCTGATGTTGATTCAACTTCACACCCTGACGTTATTATGCCCACCTTTGTAATTTAATTTCTGTTTTTTTTTTTTTTTTTTTTTTTGATTCAGTGACCAGGTAGTTTTTTTTTTTTTTTTACCAAGTAGTTGAGGCGGGCAGGATGACCGCATGCGGAGAAAAGGCATTTTGACCGTATGTGAAAATGCATTTTTACTAGTGTTGACTGAATTATTGTTAATTTTTTTTATCTCGATCGGTATAATTCCTCATTGATGAAAAGAGATCGTGATGGTCATGGCATACAACATTATCTGCACATTTTACAACAAGGTAGACACTTCACCGATCTCTGGCCCAACTCGCATTGCATACAGTAAAAGGCGATGTGTGGACGCAGAACCTTGTTCATGGACCATGGACGTACGTTTTGGGACCTCCTGTGTTTAGGTTGGAGCAGTAATTTGTCTTGTCTGTTTCTCACCGTACTCGTGTCGTGTCCAATGATTGATCCCGCAGCACGAACGCAATATTTGTATCATGCATTGCATTGCATGATGGTGGTTTGGACTTTGGAGGAGGAGGAGTCACTAGTGCTGTGATCTATGGAAAATTTAAGCCAAACGCGATCTTGTCAGTTGTCACCGTCACGCTCACACCTGGTGGTGGTGTTAAGCATTATTGAATGCGTGTTGATGGGGCTAACCATATTTTGTTTGGTCCATGCGGCGGTGCTCAGCGCTGTGCCTAACCTTTCGGGGAGCAAGGTCACTGTTCAGGGCGATTCTTTTTGATTATTTGATTGATGCAGTCGAGTACTTGTACTAGAATCTCGGTGAATCCACAGCCAGCCAGTGGCGTACGTTGTGCATTGACTAATTAAGTAATTAGTAACCATAAAAATAGAATCTCGGATTAGTAGCTAGCCTTTGCTTAGCTTCCGCTTTAATATCACGGTTCCCCCCTTTTTAAAAGCGCTTTTTATGGCGTTTTTTTCTATACACTTAGTTATACTTATAGATTTTATTAAAAAAATACATAGGAATGTAAAAAAAATAGGAATGTAAAAAAAACTATACTTTCATGAAATGATGAAACAAAACCTACTTGTATCTGTTTTCAACTGTATCCCATTACAAGATGATGTGAAAGTATAGCCTTTAATGATTGACTTGTCAACCATAAACCGATATGTGTTTACTTGTGAATAATGGTTTGAGATAACAAGAATAGTTAAGTGCACCACTAAACTTTAAAAATACATTCCTGGCCCCTTAAACTTGTTAAGCGGTACACATAGGCCCCTGAACTTTAAAAATATATTTCTACCCCCTAAACTTGTTATTTGGTACACCGCATGCCCATGAATAGTAACTTTTGATATTTTTCCAAACCTTTTTTAGAAATATACAACTTAAGAAGTAAGGAAGGGGTACCGAGATCTAAAGTTTTTCAATTTTTGTAGGATGGTAGAGTGAATAACAAGGATGATAATGGAATAAAAATGTTATTTTTTAAAAATGAATTATTGCATTTAAAAAATGCTTAAACTTATATATTATTCTATGAATTTTTAGGGTATTCAAATGACAATAAATATCTTAAACATTCATATTTATGCATTAAATAATAACCAATTTTTAAACTTCAAATAATAAATAGTTTAGCTTTATAAATGTTATTCTTTCAAAATTAGCTTAAATTTGATATTTGTAAAGCAACTTAATTTTTACCCATGTAACAAGTGTTGAACAAAGATACCAAACTTGACTAGATTTCAAATGATGCACACATATGGATTTTTTGAGATTCTTATTACCATTTGAATATGCTAAAAATTCATAAAATTTATAAGTTTGACCATTTTTTAAATTTAACAATTCAATGTTTTTTTTTTAAAAAAAAAAATTCTATGCCATTATCATCCTTCTTATTCATTGTACCAACCTACAAAATATATGTATTTTTTATCTCTCTAGGTACCCCTTCCTTGCTTCTTAAGTTGTTTCTATAAATGTTTTGGAAAAATATCAAAGTCTTTGTTCAAGGGTCTTAATAAGTTTAGGGGTTAAAAATACATTTTCAAAGTTCATGGGCATATCTGTACCACTTAACAAGTCTAAGAGGCTAGATGCATTTTCAATATTCTGGGGTCTATGTGAAACACGCTTACAAGTTCGAGAGCCCCAAGTTTATTTAACTAAAAAAGACTAGTTTTTTTTTTACATCAAACAACCATATATTGATTAGCAAAGAAGAAGCCGCAAGAACCTTCACAAAAGGAAGGTTTACAGAGTGCGATGCTCCACTAAGTGGACAGCGATGATCAACGCCTACATAAGAACAGCCCTGGTCAATAAGTTTCGATTTGGATTACGAGGGGTCGTGTAGGCAAGCCTAGCTAAAATATCGGTTGTGGTATTTAGATCCCCGCTAATAGTGTAGATCTTGGCACCTGTGTTGACTATGGCATTGTCAAAAATCCGGGTGTAAGTTTTCATCCTCCGGTCCGGTGAGTGTGTGTGGTCTTGAGTTTAGGAATATCACCAACCCGCCTCCAATCGAAAGGAAGGAGACCTCTTGGAGGTTGAGCTTGGTCGAGAGTAGTCATGCTAGAGCCAATGCGGCCGCCTCAGCCATGATTACTGAATTTGCTTCAGTCATAATGGCCCCGATGTAGATGGAGTTGGCCGGATGGACTGCGTGTTGACAAAAAAGTATACCTATGCCGCTCTTCTTGTGTGTTGTGGGTGCTGATCCGGTGATGTTGAGGCATCCACAAAACATCTAACTCCCTGGAAGTGTGGCGGGCACATCGATTGTGAACTTGTCCATCAAGTTGCACGCAATATGAGATGACATACCTTGTGATAGATCAGCCGGTGGAGGGTGGTGATCACCGGTGTCGACAAATAGCATGAGGAGTAGACCGAGGCGTGGATCGCATCTGGCCGTGGAGGATGCCGACCGTGGGTCAATTAGCATGGGGAGGTGGTTGTGCATCTTTGTTGTCCGAACATGAGTATTAACCTCTTGTTCGATTGTTGTAGTGCCTATTCATGAGATTGTAGGTGTGCCTTTGCCTTCATGTGTACCGAAAGGAAGACCAAGTTTTTATTTGGAAACGATTATCGCTTTCGACTTTCCATATATACCACAAAGTAAAGATAAAGTTGCATAAAGTTTCCTCGAGAAGAGTTAGTGGTGATGAGTTGGGGAAGTGCAGCCTAGACACCATCTTACCGTTCAGAGATCGAGTGAGGGGGGGGGGGGAGTGAAGGTAGCCCAAACCTGTGTAGGGAGTTCACATTTGAAGAATAAATGGACATCATTTTTTATTTGGCCACATCTAGAGCAAGGTTTGACAATATATCGTGAGTGGGGAGGGGGAGGGGGGGGGGGGGGGGGAGTGAAGGTAGCCCAAACCTGTGTAGGGAGTTCACACTTGAAGAATAAATGAACATCATTTTTGATTTGGCCACATCTAGAGCAAGGTTTGACAATATGAACTGAAAATCTACCCGCCCACTCCCCAAGAGTAGCCAAAGCCCTTCTTATGAGTCTCCAAGAAAAGGTTTTTAAGAGAGGAGGGATTACCTTGCTCTTCCATACCTTTTGGAGGATGAGATTTACATCTTGTGATATACTTCTTGTACCTTGGGTAGGCATGCTTTGACCTTCTTATTCTGTCGGCGTTTTGTAAATTGCCTATACCATTTGCGAGAGGGATCCACACGAGAATATCCTCTTTGTTCGGAGGGAACTACCCGCACTTGTTGAATGGCTTGGGCAGCCTGTGGGAGACTAGGTTGAGTGGACAACCACACTTCTCACCCAACGAAAGGCATAAATATATCACCTAATAGTAAAATAAAAGATGATATTGTTTGCTTAGTTTTATAGTAATAGATTACACAATGCTTCATGTTTTATGAATTCTCCGTCAAAACAAACAATGTAATAAATGATACATGCGTGATGTTGGTGTCCATGTCATGTCGTCGACGCGTAACGATTCCCCTGACCTAGAGCCGCAGAGCTCGGCGATGGTGGGATATGTGAAGACGCCATCCACGAATTGGAGGAGGAGGAGACCGTCGCCGCTTGTAGCGCGTACCGTGCCGCCGAGGGCGCAGGGTGGTGCCCACGGTTTTCCAAGCGGCGCCGAGGTGGAGCCGAGGATTGATGTGGTGGTCCGGGACGAGGAGGTGTGAGGTGCACGTGGGCTCCGTGGAAAGCAAGGCAGAGCCTAGCTCGGCGAGTCGACCAACCTCGCCCGGTGGATTATCGCCCACGGAGGAATCGCGGGCACACGCGGAGAGGCCGCGGGCGGCCGAGGCGGAGGTGGAGGCGGGCGATGGATACGGGCGGCCAAGTGGCAGCTACCCATTGGTTGCTTGCCTTGTTCTGCCGTGCACGACGCGACGTCACAAGTGTCCCGCCAAAATGTTCCGCTATCTTGGGCGAGGCAAACCACAATATGGCCCGCGGGCTATAACGTCCGCCCAATTTATGTACATCAACTATGTACAGTTTAACTCGATTAGTACAAGTTGCTCTAAAAAAATGATTAGTACTCTCACTGCACTTGGAAATAATAATCATATTATCAAAGTAAAAGTCACATATTGACACTAAATTTTTCTTATAATACATAGTCAATTGTTAAACAAAGCAATATCAACTTAGAGACATTTTGAACACAAAACATATCACTGTAAACTTGTGACGAGTGATGACAGTGCGTACAAATTGCAAATCTTCAATTAAGCTTACCGCTGACTCACACAAATAGGAAACCAGTAACCACAAATCAAACAACCAGTGTCAAACATTTCATCAAACTACAATAGCAACTAGACAAATGAGATATTGGTAATACCACCGTATTACAAAAAGACAAGCCAGGTTTCCCAAATATATTTTTTTAAGTAGGCTCGTTTCCCAGATTACAAGCAGCTCAAACCCACGAGAGAAAACCTGCACAGCTCCACATTTGGGGACACCCAAAATCTGTATTTTCTCCAACATTTTTCTTCAAACTGATGTTGCAAACGTGCATTATTTGAACCAGAGTATGATAGGAAACGAACAAGCAAGTAGTGAACCTCAACCAGCTTCCAGTTCACCTCTTGGCCGAAGGGTGGAAGTTCAGAATAGCGGCTTCCTTGCTGTTACATCTTGAACAGAAAATAAAAGGGCAGCGCTCTACCTATATCAATATCCCACTTAAAATGTTCAACAAGCCTACTGAAAGTGACACTAAACAATGGCCAGACATATCCTAGAGTAGAATAACTGCATCAGCAAAGCCCAACAAAATCCGAGCCTCTGTTTAGCCAATAATTGCCAAAATGAGGGCTTGGCAATTGTGGCCCTACTGACATTAACAAAAAGAAAGAGAGTACTCCTAGTCTATCAGCAAGCCTTTGACCGTTCAATTCCATGAACCCGGAAAATAAACAGGAAACATCAGGGGCACCATTGAATGAGTGATATCTGATACGAGAAAGAACCAAATTTTTTGGTTATTTATGAGCACAAATAAACAGGAGTGGTGGTAATTTGATACAGTCCTCTGGATTTTGTTGAAAAAGGTACATTCCATGCTTACATTCTACTGCACAAACTTATGACAGTATTGCAAATTAGGAAGCAATGTAGAAGTCAGTAACTCATGTTTGGAGTGGCGACGAGTCCCTGGCCGAGCTATACCCAGCTCTTTACAGCCACTCCACTTTCAAAGATGCATCAGTTTGGGAGATGGTTCAGTCTGGGGTACGTCACTGCATGGTGCCAAGAGTTTCAGTAGCTGCGGCTCAACAGCTTGAGTTTGCAGACAGCCTCGTGGCCTCTACCGCTCTGTCCTCTGAACCGGACAGGCGTGTGTCTATCTTCAGCAAGGAAACAATGGCCTTGACAGTGGCAGCATCTACCTGATGCTTAAAGCGCGTGGACAACCGGCCGATGCTCGGTCCTCTTATCTGGAAGAACAAAGCCCCCCGGCGAGTACAAATGTTCATGTGCCTTCTGGTCAAGCGCTGTATTCAGAGCCGCACCGTGCTGGCAAAAAAACATGTTCTGCATGATACAACCTGCGAGGTCTGTCACGCTGAAGACGAAACCCCAGACCACATCATGTTTGGATGTGCCGCCGCCAAACAGTTTTGGGAACGGCTGAACATGGCAAACGTACTACAGCTTGGTGTCACAGACTTACACTTGATTCAGCCGCTGGCAACCTTACCTTCAGCAGAATTCAGTGCCTTCATAGCTCTCTCATGTTGGCATCTTTGGAAGGCAAGAAATGCTGCAGTCTTCAGGAATGAACAGCCCACGGTCGATCAAGTGTTCAGAAACTGCAAAGAGGCAGCCAACATAATATATTCAGGTGGGGAACACCTCCCCGTGACTTTTTTAAAAAAAAAAGGAAACTAAGCAATTATTTATGTTTCTATAATTGAGAAGTTCTACTGGACCAATGTGAAGTTTGTCTTAAGTCACAATTGGCAGTTCAAAGAACAATTACAATCTACAGCTAATGCAAAATCTGGATTAAAATGCGATAGAAATGCTTATTACTAATTTAGAAAGTTTAAAAATGTCACTACAACACTGCAGAATAGTAATCATCCATACCATAAAACCAACGTAGAAAATTCCTTTTTAATGAATCTGTCGTGATCTGGGTATTACTCCAAACAAATGGCAATGCTAACTATTGGGCAGCAAAAGAAGTTAGTCACAACTTTCATTTCCTTAACACGGGGAACACTGAAAAAATAAAACAGGAAACAAAAAGAAGCAGCAGCAGTAGAAACGGCAGGATATATAAACCAAGCAGAGGCGATCGCCAATTCATCATACATCCTGTCACATGAGCGTTCACAGATCCTTCTCTTGCAATAAACAGAGCATGTACCATCTTACGTGATGGCCGTAGCATACAACCGAACTTAGTCATTCTACTGAAATGTTCTCAATATTCTTCCCAGTAACAACGAGGGTCTTCACACCAAAAACAAAAATATCTTTCATACTTCTCCGAGAAAGACAACAAAACTAAAACTGCAATGTCCAATAAAAACCCAAGCTTCTCCAAGATTCCCCAAAAAAATGAAGGGTCTGCAAGCTGCCACCCATCACCTTCCAAACTAGTTTAAACCCCCTTTCAGTTGATTTCTATAGAACCTGAATCAAATAGGAAACATTAGATACAATTCTTGGGCCTGTTTGATTCAGAGGTGCCATTGGATAAAAATTCTTCTTGGATCCTAATATCCAACACAATCCAAGTTTCATTGAATTTTGGGATTCTAAAAATTCGTGAGTAGATAATGCAGACAGCACTAGGACCCAATATGTAAAACTGCATTGAAATGGTCAGTCCAAAGTTCAAATCTCCAGAATAGATTTTGCGGTCATTGGATATGTTGTCTCAAATTTCACACAGGTTCAACACTACAACTTGAAGGTCCATACAAGTGACCCTTTTCAAATTGCGGATAGAATGGAGTGAGACGGTCAACATAGACAAGACATCACAAATATGTTCTTTCACACCATGCTTTGCCAGTTATTAGGATGGCAGGAAAGTGGTGATGCACATGCACTATATAATCAAGCAAGCATGCCACAAGCACTAAATTGTTATATTTCTCTTTTTTTACTAACCATCTGTAAGGGTATACTAAATTATATATCCCCTTTAATAATGTGATCACAGATATATCCAAGATACGAGTAAACGGCGGAGGAGATGCCTAAATAAGATTTCTGGCAAGTTATTGAGCTTGCTGTCGTGCAAAGAACAGAGATGTATGCTGCTAGGGGCCACTACATTCTAACTGAACCGAGTAATCCCACTGCAAAGCCCCCAACCCCTTCTAAAAAAAAAAAAAATCCCAACAAAACAAAAACCTCCTCAAGACTTCTTCATCAATAAGACAAATAAAAGCTAAACAGCAAGGGCTCATAATCTGAGGGTGACAAATAAAAGCTAAACAGCATTACTCTAGTCTCTAGTTATGATAAGTTTCTATGGTGAAGTTTTTATTCAAGATAAAACTGCTAATAGTTGAGTATCGAGCAGTTTAACGCAAAATCTGAGGGTGAAATTCTTAAATCAAATAGCACAACTCCAAAATGAATTGTTTAATACTTAAATTTGTGAAGATGAACAAGATAAAGAGAATGAAATCAAGTACACAAATCTAATACAAATTCAGGCCTCAAGGGTTTGTTATGCCAAAAATTTAGACAGGAACATTGTAACTATTGCTCCACAAAAATCAAACTGTTGCTATTTCGAAGCAGAATATCTTTCACAAATTATGGGCTAACAGATTCATAAAACAATGTGTTCAAGTTTCCCACATTGGTCAAATATTACCAATAAACCCTGCCCTTACAGAAACTTGTACACAATTACCATCGGTGGCAATCCTCAAAACAATTTGATACTATTATGCACAAAACCTCCAACTAATACTATAAAATTTCAGCGGATATGTAAAATGAAAAGGCATGTATCTTAGATTTAGTGAGACCATATCATTGTAAATGTCTTGCATAATAAAATATTGTGAACAAAATAATAGGGGATATATTGTAATAATACCTACTTCTAGCTAGGCTGAAATTTTATTTCTAACTACGCTGCAAAAGAGAAGTTATGGATGTATAATACAATGTATATGGAAGCAACATGCATACAGAAAAGAGCAAGTGAAAATTAATAACCTGAAGAAGGGACGGGTTGTCCCAAGCCACGGTGGGAGGACACACACTTTTAGGAAAGACGAATTTCTTCGGACACCATCATCTATCATTGAGCAGCCAAGCAGTTTCTTCCTAACCATGTCAACAGCTATATCATGGTTGTCGATTGTGAGATACATGACGCTATCGTTTAGTGGATCAATGACACTGATCCGTAGGGAGCCCTGATATGGGTGACATTCTCCAGCCTAGAGCCGGCTGAACGCCACCTGGTGTTCCATCGTCCAGCCATTCCCGCAGTCGTCAGGATAAACGAACTAAGCAGGAAAGGCTCCTCCCCGGAGGGCCCGGACACCTCTGTGGAACGGAGCCTCCCTGACTAATCCCCACGCGACGGTAACTGTCTAGGTCCTCCACGGGCTCTATCACGCGGCCCCTCGGCAGCTCGACGAAATGCAGGTCTGGTCAGTCGCTGAATGGGCAGCGGAAACGATGCCGCAACTGATGTCGACCCACCACAGTCGGCCGGCGAAGGCCACCACCTCCATCGAGCGCCGCAGCGGGTGTGGGGATGGGGACGGCAAACCCACCAGCTTGTCCCACTTTCCAGTTTGCGAGAGGAACCGCCGCATGACGAACCTCTGGTGTCGCCCATCGTTGTCGAATTCGAGCATGGCGACAGCGTACCTGTCAGGTGGCTGGTCCGGGCGTTCCGATTGGGTGAGGATGCCGATGTCCGAGCAGGAACCGATCTTCTTCGAGCCATCCATGTCGGGAAGGCGGAACACCTCGCCGCTGAGGGGGTTGCAGACGAGGCGCGTGATGTCGGCATCCTGGAACAAGCCGCTCAGTGCGCGTGCTAGGTCAGAGCAGCCCTTATTGGCGACGATGGGAGCCGCAGTGTCGCCGAGATCGACGAATTCGAGGAGCAGGAGGCCATCGGCGCTCGCGGCGCTAACGAGCCCCCGCCGAAGAACTGCAGGTTGCCGGTGAGGTGCGCGGGGACGAGGATCTGGGAGATGCACGGCAGTGCGGCGAGGTGGAGCAGCGCGGCGCCGGCGAGTCGACGAGCACGGGTAGAAACCATCGCCCACGGAGGCCGCTGCGACCGCGAGGCGGCCGTGGAGAGGCCGCGACGGAGGCGGCTACCGCGCCGAAGCAGCCGAGGAGACGCCGGAGCGGCATCTCTGCGGGCTGAGGGATCGCTGGCCCGCGGCCGGATTGGTGGTGCGCTGACGCCGCGAGAGGAGAGTGGGGGTTTTGCACTTTTGAGGAAGGGATGGAACCGGCGAACTGCGATTGCCACATGCCAGGAGGATGTGTAGAGACATGAGTTCAGCGTGGACCCGTGGACTCGTTCCACCTGGGCTCGTCTACAAAGTTTTCAAATCAGTGCGTGATCTATTGAGTTGGGTCTATGGACAGCTTGGAGTTGATTGGACGAGCGTACACCACCGAAGGAACCGGGAGAAGGCTGACGATATAAACCTGTCAGCGCAAGCCCCGAGACAACAGACAAGCTCCGATATAAAACTTTAGGAGCACCGTAGATGATGTTATAAAATCTCCTGTTCGGACGATGTAGAGATTTTTTTATTCAAATTTTCATAATCCCATCTAAATGAGAGGAAAAAGGTTGTCATGAGAGTTTGAAAATTTGTTCCGAGGAAAAGGTTGTCATGGGAGTTTCGAAAATTTGTTCGAAGTTATGTGTTATTATAAAGGAACAATTGTGTAACTGTTCGAGTCTAATTGCTCGTTTTGCCCCTTTTTTTTAAACTTTTCTTCATTTCCCCTTGTTTTTTAGTCTTCCAATTGCTCGTTTGGGCATGCGTAATTATTTTAATTCTTGGTTTGCCCCTATTAGGGGCATTTGGCGCTTAATTAAAAAAAAAAAAATAGGGGAAACATGAAGTATATCAGCCACGAAAACATGGCTCCTCTCAGCTGCTTCTTACAAGTTTGATGTAAATTACTATAAAATTATCATCGGTGCTCTTTTGGCAAACGTTTTCGAAAACAGATTTAGCACCATCAAAGAAAATGCTCTATAAGAGTCCACCAAACTGACCCTTAGACATTCCTGGTGGTTGATTCGGCAATTTGCTGGTAAGAAAGAAGGAAATCGAATGCACACAGGAAATTTGGAAATGATAGTTTGTTTTGCTTCAATGGTCACGTTCAATGATTCATAGTACTCAGCAATCAGAATGTTCAGTTGCAACACAGTAACCCAAAAAGCGCTCTGAGTTTCCTATCACATCAATTCTTTTTACACGCATGGGCGATTAAATGTAGGTGAATAAAAAAACTAATTACACCGTTTGACTGAAAAGTGCAAGACGAATCTTTTGAGCCTAGTTAGTCCACAGTGGGAAAATAATTACCAAATACAAACGAAAAGTGCTACAGTTACCCAACCCAAAATATTTCACCAACTAAACACCCCCTCAGCAGGATCCTATCAGCACCCGGCAGAAGTTTTCCCAAGATGAATACTACTAAGAAACCTCTCAAGGCATGTTTTGGAGAATTCTAAACTACATCACTGCTTTACAACACAGTAAATGAACCAGAGTAACCAAAAGCCTATATTTATGCTTTACAATACAAAAATGATCAAACTCCTAGATCAAAGCGGATATTCTTTTTTCTTTCTAGACACTAACCTATGTTAAACTGTAGAAACTTGGCCACAGTCCTACACTCCAGATATTGATATCAATTCAATGCTCTTCTTTTATTGACCAATGATATTCTTCCATTTTTTGAACAAACCCCATACCAGCTGGATGCTGGAATAAACTAGGAGTACAACTCAGACAAACCATCAATCATCTCTCGTCCTCCCACCCCGGAATGTTTGCTGTGGCCTCATTGACCATCTTCACAAGGGTGACCTGAAAAGGAAATTCAGATTAAAATACAAATATAGGATGCCATCGTCAGTAAAACCCCAATGTTAGCCTTAATGCTAAATGATAAACAGTCGGCTACTTGCCATTTAGCCATTATTCTGGCTAAACGGCCACTAAAATGGGCAAAACAACCGTTTAAACATGATAAATAGTCAATTAAATGGAACGCGTACCACCATGTAGCGTTTAGACGGTGTGTAAACAACCGTTTAGGCTTAACAGTCATATATCCTGATTTTCGATTATATCTATACAAACACACCAAGGCTATAGAGTATGAAACAATTATAAGGATTCTACTGAAACTGTTGAACATAAATCCCATAAGTTCACCCTACAATTTGCAATGAACTTGTGATGCCATTTGAGCTTCCTCAAATGTCCACTCCATCGCTGTGCATGGATTGCCAGCAAAAATGGCAGCAGCTCTGGATGACAAAAACAATAACAACATTTCAACAGTGTCTTGGCCCAATTGGATAATACTAGTCTTGAAAAGAATAACAAAACAAATTAAGAGCTACATATTTAACATATGCAAAACTGGGATGACCTGCTCTTTCAGAGTTTTTTAATACAATAATCAACAATTGAAGATTTGGCAAACAAAGCAATTCTACAAAGGTTATGTCGAGGCACTCCCCAGATCCTTCAGAACATTCCCCAAGAATCTAATGCAAGAAAAGAAGAGTATGACAAATTTTTCTTTTCTTAAGGCAGAAAAACAGTATGCACCTACTTTCAAACTTATTGGGATTTCAGTTTGGTTCTTAACAAGTCTGGTCAGATCCATCACAATTGTATTAGAATCAAGGTTTTAAAGAGGCAAGGCAAGGCGTGGCGAGCCACTCTTCAAGTCCACTAGGCGGCGCCACGCTACCATAAGGTGAGGGAAATAGCAGCAGGGAATAGGCAAGAAAAAGAGGAAAAAAAAAAAAAAAAGAAAAACAAGTAAAAGTACAAATATAAAGAGAAGTGCTCAGCCCAACCCACGAGTGCTCTCTTGTACTTATCCCTTCTCAGGTCACCTCACATGCCGCCTGGGAACTCTTTACTTCTCCTTCACGCCGCCTGGGTCTCTGCTTCTCCTTCACGCAGGCGCCGCTGCATCTCCCTCCTTGATGCAGGTACAGCACCGCTGCATCTCCTCCCTCATGGCTCACGCGAGGTGCGGGGCGCTGCCCTCCCTCCCTCATGCTGCTCTTGGCTGCTGCGCGTTCAGCCGCTCCCTTCCCTACCTCTTGTTGCTGCTCCCTCAGATTCCCATCTCGATCAACTGTCGCCTCCGTCGCGAGATGACCCAGGCGGGCGGATTTGGTGGGGATAAGCAAGGAGGCAGCTGCATGGCCTTTCCCTATCGCTTTCCTTCCCGATTCCTCCATGGCTATCTCGCTACTTTTGGCTAGGCATCGGGGCGCTTTACTCCCTACAAGTGCCCTTGTCGCCTAGGCGGCTTTAAAAACACTGATTAAAATAAGAGCGCACATGTTTTTCCTTTCTGACCAAAAAAAGACAAAGCATGTAATCATCCTAAAGCTTTTGGTGCTGAACTCATATTACAATAGCATAATTGCATGAATATACACTGATGACTGAAAATGCATATCATTGAGGATCAATCAGTTGTAGATATCAATATGATCACAAAGCTTAAGCTAACAAGTGATAGTTCTCTAATATTCATAAAAATAGGTTAGAACATCAGGTGATAAAAAAAAAATATCACAAATGATCTTAGATATAAACTGTGATTTTGGTTCATTCAAATTCTACAAAGCAATATCTATGAAAATGGACCTCTCTTGCCCTTAGTAAAAATGAACTCAGACACTAGGGTGCAAACAATAGGAGGCAACATGGGGAGGGGGGGAGGGGGGGTGTTAAATTAGCAAGGACAAATTAAAGTGCCCTAGTGCAACACCTGAGACAAATTTATATATATTTTCAAGCAGTTTCGAATTTTCATATGAAGCGTGAAAAGGCCAATCATCTATAGAAGCAAAAGAGCAACATGCATCCCCAACATTACAAACATTATGCACATACCACACTTTCAGGAACTCCTGGAGGGGCAGCGAAAAGATTTCTTGGTGGCGGTGATTGAAGGTAAGATCTTTTGTCAAAAACGCCATTCACCGATTTTCCCATAAGTTAGCACACCCTGAGTTAGCACAAAAAATAGCATAAGCATATCATCTTTCTCTGATGTAGAGCAATAGAGAGCATCAGAATGGTTGAATATTCAATAGATGCTTAGACTGAAGTATTATCACCTTCATTGAATAATCACATCCATACGTGTAATGGATGATGAATGTGTTGTCCGTTTTCAGGTCCCAAGGAGGCTGCAGTCATCATGAAGCACATCTTAAGTGAAATAAACTGTCATCACCCCACTATGAGATGATCTATCTAATGACAAGACTTCTCATCACCTGAATCATAAAAAATCTTTACGGAGACTATAGCGCACACCGTGCAGTGCACTAGCAACAGCGTATGCATACCTGCAAATATGAAAGGGAAAGAGAAATTAATAGGAATAGCACATGCTGAGGAGAACAAATAAAAGCAGAGAAGAAATTTATACTAACATTTCCAGGACCCATCCAAATGCTTTTGTCTGTCTCCTGATCCTCTTTCATTTGTAATGAAACATTCATCCAGGTTGGAGCAATCTTCTCAAGCTGAGCCTAAAGATGTTTGTGAAGGCATCCATAATAGGTTAGTCAAGAATGAAATGGCAGGTAAACAGACTGGATCAGCATTGATCGATTTCACTAAAACAAATCAATATCTACATGTGCAGAACAAATAAAATAATAGAAACCAAGAAGAACAATGTCATAGGCATCTATTCCAGTTTTGGCAACAACCATAACTAGATCAATGTTCTATTGACAATTAGATACCTTCTTGATTATAACTGGAGAGTTGCCAATAGGATCAATATTTGAAACAGGCCCTTTTTCTTCTGGAAAAAACTTCCTCAATATCTTCTCATTCTCAGTGGGTTTGATGTAGAAAAATGGAAATGCCGCTGGTTCATCACCATGCGCTAAGTTTGGCAAAGGCTTCACAAAGATATGATCTGGCTCTGCCATTAGTATATACCTGCAAATATTTCCATTTTGAGACCATACAAATCCTTCAATCATAATGAGAAAAACAAGGAAATATACTTACTCTTCTGCGATCTTTGCTTTCTGGAGCCACTGGACAAACGCCCAAGGCCTATTTAAGACAATATATCCCTGCATAAATCATCATATCAGCAAGCACACAAGGTGGTATCGCCGTAAACTGAAAAACAAACACCACAAAAGGAACAACCAAAATCTGACCTTATCCTTGCCTTCAGGAAGGGGGTCAACCACCATGGTGGGTATCTCATCCATCAATCCATCAGGTTTCCCAGTGAAGGATCCTAGTGAAGCCACCCATGTCAGAACCAGGTCGGTCCCTCATCTCCTTGTACCAGTAGTGCATTATCATGACTGCCACTGACTGTACAGTGCGTCCGTCGCCGTAAGCGCGACGATGGAAACCGCACGCGGGGTCGAACAGAGCTCGTCGAAGTCGCGATCCCGCCGCCGCCGGTGAACTTCGCGCGACCCATCCGTCCCCGGCCGTGCATCGTCAGGAAGTTGTAGGTCACAAAGAAGCATCCTACAGAGATGAGGGACAAGCAACCAGGGGAAACCTTGCCCGCATTCTTCCTCCCACTCATCATTGACGCCCCCAACCCGCGAACCAGTGGCGCCGCTACTCCTCTCGATCTGTGTGAGACAGCGCCAGTAGGTAACCAACCGCGGGGAATCACCGGGGAGCCTACCAGGAGATATAGGCGCTGGGTGAGTCGCTAGTCGGATCTGAGATTGGGATCGCCTCCAGCTGGTGAAACTGACGGATCGGGGAAGGAATATGGCAGAGAGGTAAGGGGAAGGCGGGAAACTAACCACAGCGAGGCAGGCGGTGGCCAGAGAGACAAGTGCTCGCCAGCAGTCGCCTCGCCGCGACGGTGCGTGCAGCGGCAGGAAAGGGTGGAACTCGTTACGGAAGAACTGAGCAAGACTGACGAAGGGCACAAGGCAGAGGAACTCGTTTCATGCTCCGTCTGTCAATAGTTCTCTTGTTTTGTACCGGATATCAGTGGTGGACCTAGAAATTGAAACAAGAGTAGTCCTCATCAAAAAAAATTCTTACCCAATACAACAAAACTCAAAGAAAAAATCGGTAAAATGACTATAAATTAACCAAAATTGGTAAACTTTTTTTTTTTTTTTTTGCCTATACCTTTTAAAAAGAAATGCTATATTTGATTTCTTCTTGCCTCAAAAATCCTGAAAACTTACAAAAATTTAATTCAATTCTAGGCTCAAAAGATGATCTACAATCCCTAATCCTTTACAACCCCTAATCCTTTACAATCTTATCAATAAACCTCTTTTTACTTAAACTCATACTAATAGAAAAAAATCGTTCTTATCATGACAAAACACAAAAGTAAAGGTTTCTGCATTTCAAGTATTTGAGCATATTCAAGTACCTAACTCTAAGGTTTGAGCAGATTCGAGTATTTGAGCAGATTCGAGTACTAACTCTAAGGTTTCTGCATTCAAGTATTTGAGCAGATTACACTAAATAAATTGCTAAATTGCAGTGATTAGAAATGAATTGTCTTACACTTACAAGGTGAATAGTATAGAAAATGTTTGATCAAAATTAAAATTTTGTATTATGTATACATGGATTTTCTAACAAATGAATTATCGCTAAGAAAAAGCAATATTAAATACCTTTTACAGATTACACGAGAATTAGCTTACAGATTACAACAAATGTATCATGTACACAAAAAGTACTGAGCTTTCAAAGACAAAGATTTAGCTTCCTGTACTTATGATCAAAAAGTGAGAGGTACTCTGTGCTACAGCCTAGCTGTACCATGAATATACAGTCTTGTGGTGTGGTTAGTGACGGACCTATAGTAGCCCATAAAGAATATAAACTATCTTCTCGGTTTGCATGATAACTAACATGCGCTGTAATACAATAACAACCTACAGGGTTGTTGCACTAATGAATAAACAAAATCGTAGATCAGGGAAGGACAGAAAGAGGAACTAACAACCATTGCATTAAATCGATATAGGGAAGCTTTTTGAGACTCACGTTCGAAGGTGGCAAGGATCTGAAGGGCCCGGATCTGAACTAGTAAAAAATAACACAAAGTAAACTAGAGGATCTGTGAAGACGAGCGCACCTGAAGACTCAACAAATGTAGAGAACTTAAAGGAAAAATTAATGGTAATGGGACTCAATTAAAAGGAAAACCATCGCAACACTTTACTCTACATACTTCTATGTAGAGAACTTATTATTACCTTATTTTCCTATACCATCCAATCCGAGGCCGAGAGACGACCGTGGACTGCGAGGCGGAGACGGAGACTCCACGTAGCAAGCTCGCGGCCACCTCCCCTCCGCACAGATCTCGCCGCCGCCGTCCGCAGAGAGGCTCGCGCTGATGCTCCTCCGCCGAGATGCGTGCCTGGCTCGCCGGTTGCCGCTCCTCTCCCTCCGCCGAGAGGCTCGCAGCCTCCCTCCGCGTAGATCTCGCCGCGGCCGTCGAGAAGCGCGCGCCGAGCGAAGCAGCCGTGCTCGCCGGTTGCTGCAGCCCGCGAGTGGGGAGGCACGGAGGCGGGGACGCGCGATGCCAGGGGCCGCGACCGCGGCTCGCGAAGTGGGGACTGGGAGGCGAGACGCGACACACGGGTCGCGTGGGTCACGGCCTCAGGGTCACGGGGCGGCGGCTGCTGGTGGAGTGTGGAGCGGGGATTGGGAATTTGGGTGAAAACCTAGAACCCGAAGCATATATACCTCTTCGATGAGTGGCTACGCCGGTGCGGGGTATGGCTATTTTACGAGATGACGCTATTTCTTTACCGGTGAAGTTTTCGCCCGGAGGGCACAACTCATGCCCGCGTCCGTGTCCGCGCGCACGACTCACGCTCGTATCCGCTCGCCGGTCTCATGCCCGTAGTACGCTGGATATTTTCTACCCATTGCCATCGAGCAACATGGCCAGCTAGTAGTTAAGCCTGCCGTGACACAGCTGTCATCAGCGTGCATCGGGCAGGCCAGCCACGGCGCCCGAGTCGCCGTCGATGTGCTTCTCTCCTCGCCCGGCCCCTCTCTCCTCCGAGGTATCCTCAAGACCGATCGCCAAATTCCCATCAACCGAACGCCATGTGCAACCGCATTGCATTGGATTCTTCGGGCCACTACTCGTGGTCCGGCCCGCATCGCCGAAAGCATTCTCGCGTGGATCGGTGGTAAAGCATCGCTATACTAGGAGCAGCCAGCATGCAGTTCCCCGCCTTGGTCCGCAGCTCGCGACTCCAGCGGCGGCGCATAAGATTCGCAACCCCGGCCTAGACGGCCCTCCCTCCTTCACATCTCGTGTCCCCGCGCCAACGCCGCGACTTTCGTAAAACCCGGAAGTACGGAACTACGTGGTAGGAGTATAGGTGAAGGAAACGACCTAGTAGCACGCGATCTCGATGAAGCTTCGGCGTTGGATAATATGGGCCGCAACCCATAGTTGTTGGAAATAGCCCGCAATAGCCGGTATAGGGTTCCCTTTTAATGAATGGGCCGGGCCTTGATTAGTTCTGGCCACCGATTAGTTGATTGATTACCCCTTTCCTTTCCTTACCCGAACAAAACTAGCCCGGCCTACCCGACCCGCGGGCCCTATCTAAGCCCGGACGGGTTTTGGCCCCCACCGAACCTTACGGATAGGGCTTGGGCAAAGATCTTTTAAAGCCCTAAATTTTTTTTTTGGCCCAAACTCGCCCTCAAATACATTTCTAGCTATTTTATATTGTAAAATGCATGGGTAGCCTTCAAGCCCGGGCTCAACCAAGCCGTGGCTCAACCCGAGCCCGCCCGAAAAAAGTTAGGCCCGACTTGCCCAAGAGGACATCATGGGCAAGATTTTTAGCCCGAAATAACCGGTTTTTTAGCCTGGCCCGAAACCCGCCCCGCCCGAAAAATGCTCAGGAAATTCCTCGTGAGCTGCTGCTGTCGTACGTTGGTGAGCACGGTTTTTTTTGACAAGAGTTCCAATTAGAGAATATTAAGACCAGGACAAATATTAAAGTGTTTCAAATAGCACTTAGAGAAAAACAGCAGAATATTGGAGCGTTTCAAACTATTGACGGAGTGCCTTTTGGCATGACGGTTTAGCTAATGAGATGGCATTGCCAAGACCGAGGAGATTTTTTTTTTTTGTACTTGTCACAACCTGGAGCTACCAAGTCACAAAATCCTCTAGCTTCCTTTAACAACTACTGTAGTACGCTTCGAAGTTCTTGACCAAGCTAATACAAAAAAGATTAACCCAAAACGGTTGAAATATGCCGCCATGAAGTACAAGAACGATCACGATGGGGACGATCGAAGTGGCATTGATTGATCCGGCCACCATGCACGCTCGACGACGTTGATACCTTGTGTGGCCCTCCCAAATGCTGGTCACCTGGCCACCTTCTCAATCCAAGCGCTGGACAACGCCAGTTCATCGCATCGCCGGTCGTGCCTAGCCTCCAATATTCTGCTGATTTATCTAAGTAATGTTTGAAACACTTTAATATTTGTTTTGGTCTTAATATTCCTTTATTGAACTCTTTAAAAAAAAAAAACAACCGTGCTCACCAACGTACAACAGCAGCAGCTCCAGGGAAAGAGGAGAGGGAATGGCTGGCCGATTTTTTTGTTTTACCGAACGCAGAACGATGGAACGGGACGATAGAGGCATTCCGGGTCTTTTTGCATCCAGAACCAGTGTGGAGAGGTGAGGTGGTTTTGCCACATAGATCAAAGTGAAAAAATATTGGTTTTGCAAAGAACACGGTGCTAAAAAATTAGTGGCAACGATAAAGTACTATCTGGAGAGTGCACATCCGGTATGATGCTAAAAGTTATATATCCCTCTTGTACACACACAAAAAAACCATCTATCCTCCCAAGCTAGTAAAACATATGAGATTCGTCACAAAGGACTACCAAAAATGTGTAATCTCGAATTGATTTTATAGATATATACATGCAAAAGTGCCTCGTATTTTCTCAGATTTATTTCAGGATTTTTCGCCATTATGCTTTAAGTAGTAGACGACATCCCAAAGCCCGTGCGGAAGCTTTTGTGAACTTCAAGATCTACGATCGACGCGTTCAAATATGCTTATATGGGTAGGGTTTGTGTACGTGTGTTCATAGGGTAAGTTTTGCGTGCATGTTAAGCATCTACGTTGTACTATATAGTCTAAAAAAAAATATGATTTCAATCAAATAGATAAATAGTTAAGATTATATATCTCACGGGCCAAAATTTATAATGGCATCAATCCAATATTAGCCTATATAGTAGAAATATTTTTTTCTAGAAATATAAAAATAGAAATAGAATTAGTTATTTAAGAGGATGTCCAAGAGGCTATGCAAATAGTTTGTAAAAGCTAAATTTAACTATTATTAAGAAGAAAATACATTTTCCAATAGACTCTCTATGTGACTCTAAATTGGCTAGTTCTTACCCCTCCATCTCCAAGGCTCTATTCATGGAGAGCCTGGTGGACACCATGGTGGTTTTAAAACTTTGTGATGTAAACTTTTGGTCTTTTTGATATTAATTGAAACCTAGGGGCATTGTGCTCTTGAACTCTAAAAAAAAAATAGATATATGGAGTATTTTTTTGATAATACATATTTGTATTGCTAGTTAAAGTACATATGAGCGGTACAAGTACAGACACGTACATGTAGGAT
>JADLZK010012326.1:0-98069 GCA_015847255.1 Hyparrhenia diplandra
TCAGCCAGCTTCAAAAAGTCTTTAACCGGCCGATTTGACGATGATGCTGATAAATCGCCGACGACGGACGCTGATTGAGAAAAAAAAATACTGTAGGTTGTTTTGGGGTGTTTCTCCGTCTCGATGGGGGTACAATACAGATGTGTAGAGTAGGGGCCTGCCGCCTGGCCTGGCCTGTTCATCGGCGTCGTAGGCCTGGCTGAGGTCGTATATATAGCTCGCCCTCACCTACGCATGGGGGAGGCCGGCATGGGCGCATGGCATGGCCACTCTAGCACTGTACATTTACCAGTGCCGTCCTCCGTAACTCCCTGCATCTATCGACATGCATGGCTTGATGATGCATGATGTCGTCCGCAAGTGCAAGTACCGCCGCCGGGCGGGCGGCTCCGATCCGGCCGGCCGGTCAGCATGGATCCAATGGGTGGTCGTCGGCGTCTAGTTCACATCACATGCCGCGTGCAGTGCATCAAGGACGGAGCCCGAGCCACGGAGGATCTCAACACCGGATCACGCGGCGGCCGGCCCACAGTGGTGGTCAGCACCGCCAAACCGGAGCGTTGCAATTTGGCGGCTCGGGTCGTCACTGGTCAGGTCAGGTCGTTGCTGCAGCTTTTCCTCTCGTGTTTTTTTTTTTTTTAATCCAACTTTTCCTCTCGTGTTGGGTACTATAGGCACCGTCAGCCAGTCCAGTGTGGTGCCCGGCTATAGATACAGTACCATGTACCTCCAAGTGAGCAGTGACGACGGCGAAAAGTCAGTGACGACCGTCCAACGTCCATACATGCACGTGCATGAAGACGAAGTGGATCGACGATCGAGCACTCATCGTAGAGCAAAAGACGATAGGGCAAGACGACGAGGGTGGGGAATCCATCGGAAAAGCTATGGGGGGGCATTCACTTTCAAGCGGATCCTTACTAAATACTACAGGTAAAATGTACGAGTAAGTGAGTAACTAGATTTTTTTCTATAGTAGTGAAAGAAGTGATGGGAGCCATGCTGCCAAGCGGATTCACGTACGTACTTCCAAGCGGATGGATTCATCCCCGTGCCCGTGCCCCCAATAAACTGCCCATGCTGCATGAGCAATGGATCGGAATCGGATGGAGTCCCTATCTATGTTTGTACGAAACTTGAAACGCACTGTTTGTCCAACCGTAATAAGGCGCGTGAAATAAACTCGACCCGCTGGTGCGCGCGTACGTGCTCCATATACGGTTTAACAATTTCCGCTTTCCGGACCCAACAATATTATACGGATGGATGGAATGGATCGGGTGGAGGCCGGCCTATGATTAGCTTTGGCCCAATCCAAGAAAAACTTTATAAAGAGATAAAATAAATAAAAATACCACATTGGTTATATTAACGAGACAACAACACCTCAAGTCCCTATAAAATAGGAGTACATGCATGGCCGATTGAGGCATCCAACAATCCAATCATCTTTTTATATATCGATATACATATACTACAATTATTTTATTTATGTCCTCTTCCACGAGAGCTTCGATAGTTCAACGGTGCCCTTCTTCACCCCTTTGCTAGTTTGCTCGGAAATAAGCCGTTCTTCGCCATGTAAGCGCATACCTATCCTTTGTTCTAAACTAATTTCACATACTAGCTTTACAAACTCACTCAAGAGCATTAAGTTGCTGCACTTGTTCATTCATGTTATGAACCATCTCTGCCACCCTGTTTTGATGGCCATCTTAAGAGCATCATTGACCAGGGTGACTCTCTCGTCCACCATGGCGACAGTCTTTCTGTAGCGTTTGGCTTGTCTGGAAGATCCCTCTAGAGTTGCTATGAGGAGGGGCTAAGAGCTGAGGTAGATATCAAGTTTGTCGGTTTGCCCATAGACCTCTTTTTTTCTAAACCGCATTAGTGTGATGCGAGATCAATTGTCGTCAATCAAAACATATAAATAAAACAAACATAAATGACGGAGGAAAGTATTGCGAACCTTTCCATCCTATTCCAGACACCTCTGCCTATATAAACGAGCCCCATTGATCATTTAATCTTATCTTATTCATCCTTCGTAAAAACCGACGACCAGCACCACAAAAAGTAGCCATGAAGAACACCGAAACTCGCATGGTGGTCTATGACCCGGCCATGGCAGCAACTACTTCATCCACTCCACCTCCATCAACTTCCACGGCCATAGTTCCTTACGAGCCAAAGCCTCTAGCTGTTATCAACCCACCACCATCTGATCCTAAACCGACACGTAGTCAGCTCTACGCAAGAAGCTTACTTGCTGCACGTCGTGAGGCAGCCATGAAGAAGAAGGTTCCAGGTTAAAGGCACCAAGCTCGCGCTCCAGACTAACGAGAAGATTGCCAACGTCCAGTGGGACAAGTTTGGCAACATTAGAAAGAGTAGCTACACTGACGCCCGTCTCATCCTTGATGGAGTACGTGCTACTCCAGATCAAGTTTGTTTCATCCAGCCCAGGGAAGCTGCAGAACTAATGCCAAAGCCAGGGAGGATGACGATGGCAGAACTCCGTGCTGAGCACTTTCATCTGAAAAATTTTCTGACCACTGAGCACGCAAATTGGAGCCATACCACTAGACGCTAATGCCTTAGAAAAGGATAATGCGGCGTTAGTCAAGCGAATGGGAGTTCTTGAGCGCATTATGAATGAAAATTTACTGAGAATATGTAAGATTCAAGATTATAAGAGCACTCATCGTGAGTCGTGTCAAATCATTTGTGTCGAGTCAAGTTAGTATTTCGAGTCAGTTTAATCTATCATCGAGTCAAGTTTTGTGAGTCAATAATTAGTTTGGTTTGAATGAATAAAGAGTGCTCTTGTTTTTAATAATTGTTGATCCATTATCTTAGTTTTTATTTTTTTTCTATATTTTTGTATATGTTTTTTTGTCTCCACCATGTTTTTGGATAAAGGATAATAAAAGGATAGTGTGGGGGAGACAGTACGAACGTCAAGAACAACGAAACTGATCCCAAAAAGTGAAGCAAAACAATGTACACAGAACGAGGATCCAACACGATAAAATTCAGGTCAAGGAGCAGCAGAGCAGAGCAATTCACAGCGGCCGCCAGGCCATCTTGTCCCCTCGTCCTCAAATTCTTCCGTCTCTCGGTTTGATTTCTGAACTTTGCTTTGATTTATATTTTGGCTTATGTTTCGTCAGTTTCGAACTTTTTGCTGTGTCATGATCGATCCTCCCAAAGCGAGCGAAATAAGCCCATGCAAACATAAATGACGGATAGACTGTCATGATCGATCCTCCCAAAGCGAGCGAGATAAGCCGATGCAAAGCAAAGGGAGGAGGACCGGAGCTTACAAATACAGCAAGCAGCAACATGCATCGTACCTCCCCAACATATGCCCGTACTGACTCTACCAGACTAGCACAGCAATGGCAACCGCCGACCGCTCTCCTCTCCTACGGTACACCGTTACACGGACCACTACAAACCCACAGGTAGCGATGCCCATGAGACATTTCTTTGTTTGATCGGCAAGGGAACAACGGCCAAGTGAGAGTGGCACCTGGAGCAACGTACACCTAGCTACTTTGTGCAGTGCAGGCTGGGAGGGCCCATGCACATTCGCCCTAACGGGCTAACGGGCCGGGCCGGGCTGGGCCGCTACACCAGCTGTTTCATTCCCAACGGGACGCTGAGCAAGTTCTCGTGTGCTCGATGGATACCGAAGGAAAAAAGAAAAAAAAAATGTGGTTGAAGCAGGCAGGTTGCCGCTTGTGGTATGGTCTACGGGTGAGCGAGGACCGAGCGAAAGAAGCAAGCAAAGGGCCCTTCGGATCCGATTGAATGAGCAGCAATGAATGAGGATGTGCACTGCACCCACCCCATCCCCATTCAAACGGGGCCAGCTCAGCCACAGCCTGTCCCCAGATCTATCTATCTCGTCGTTCCTCCATCGCCCAAACCTCAACCGGCTAGTTTTGACTTCTCAAAACACTTTACAAAAAACAAAACTAGCTGCATTATACTTGTACCGGATGTCATCGGTAGAACCCAAAATTTTGTGGTCATCAGTAGGACCGAAAATTCCAAAAATTGGATTCAAATCCTAAACCTTGATCAAACCTCATGACTCCAGACTGCTATACTAAAACCTGTACTTTAATGATACTTATTATCTCCTTTGTGGCCAAAAGAGTAGTACAGTACGTACCAACGGTTTATGGTCGTGCCTTTCCCAAGTTGTACGCCTGCCTTACTCCTGTAGCAATAGATCCACGCTACAGTAGCCCTAGAGGAGGGAGTGGGGTTAAAAGTCTCTGCTTTCTCTCACTCCTAAGCACGTCGGGAGGGGCGCCACGCGATCTGTTTCTCCCTCTCTCTCGTCCCTATGCCAGTCGCGTTGCCACGCAAGCACACACACACAGCCAGACCACACAACGGACGGGACCAGCCAGAGCGACTCACCCAGCTCACACAGGCTGCCGTCTTCTTCCTCCTCCCTCAGTCTCCCAGTCTCCCCTGCCCGTGGCTTGATAGCAACAAGCCACCGCATTTTCCCTTACGATCCCAGCTCACACAATCATCAGGTGGCTGGGTTATCATAAACACAGCACGCCAACACATACCAAACCCCTGCAGACACACGGATACTGTAGCATGCTACAACCAGAATTCCCAGCGACGACTACGATCGAGCATCATCACAGCAGCACAGAAGAAAAAACAAGAGAGATGATTTACAGATTCGAGAAAGAGGCCAGAGAAAAACGAACGAATGTTGCAATGTTTTATTATTCATGGAAATGGTAGCATATATGGTAGTATCAGCGCCATTATGAAAACCCAACAGAAGCAGCAAAACGACATGTCATCATCTTCAATGGACACCAACCATCTCTGTCTGCATCATCATCAGTTAAACTTAAACTTAACACTGTCTCTCTCTGTCTTCCTTCCTCTAAAGATAGATAGATAAAAGACTCTAATGGAAACTCAAAACAGCTACTAGCCCTGTACCTGACCCCAACCACCAAAATCTCATCTCAATCTGATGCCACCATTTTCTTTTTTTTTTTTTCTCCAGGGAAACCAATCTTCCAATGGATCTCTCATGTTTTTTCCTATAAGATATGTACATGTAACGAAAACTGCAACCCCCAGCAACCTCCTCTCCCTCCCTAAAAGGATAGATGGTATGCTAAACCTAGACGACATTACAAACATTTTCCCCGGCCCTTTTTCTTGAGAAGCAGGGTGCTGGCCTATGGACTATGATGGGGTGAATAAAAATGGAGTATCAAAATACAAAATGAGGTGAAGAGAGCCCGAAACATGAAAAAAAAAAAGCTATTGAATTGAATGGGTCGGTAATATGAACGGTGAAGAGGCGAAATCGACAGGAGATGGGGAATGGGGGGGCTCTGCCACCTGACAGTCTTAAGCTCGTTATGCTCATGCTCAATGGGGAGTAGTTACGCAGGTGGTGAAAATGCTCTGGAGGCTGGTAATGTTGTTGCAAGTTTGACCGGGAGCTCTATGCATTAGCGAAAATGGGAAATTGGGGTACGGGTACCTAAAGCTTCTCAAGAACTGGATACAGAATAGTGCCGCACGGAGTAGCGCAGAACATGCAAGCTTGGGCAGATCATCTCCTTCACTTTCACCCCTCCTTTGTATATCTTGAACGTCGGGACTATGCGCACATTCTCTGCCCTTGCCACCATCGGGCTGTTGTCGATGTTAACCTGTTGGGTTGCAAAGAAGGTAGTACTTGTTAGTCATCATTTACAAATCCTTCCTACCTGTAGCTGGCTACCAGGGTTCCTGGAAACAGACATATTGACAAACTCAGTAGCTTACCTTGAGAAAATTCACTGAGGGGCATTCAGTGCACAGAGAGTTGACCGATGGTGTAATTTGTGTGCATTGCTGATTCATTGCCGACATGAAGTAGACAACAGATACCCCTGAAGAAACACAAGCGACAGATCAAACAGAGACCATATTGTGTATGGCAATAAAAGACATTGTAAACAAGGAAGTGCAAGCAGTTCTGACATACTAAAAACCGAGTAAAGTAAATCTCATTATCAATTGTGAACCAGCAGAGAATAACTCACCAGGTGAGCTTATGGCAGCACGGAGTTGCTCTACATTGGAAACTATCTCTACCTCTCCTCCAAACTTCATATTTGATACATCCTCACCGCGAGTCGCCTTCAAGGCAATTTGTGCATGGAACAATGCCTCAGCAACCTCCTTGTCACTGGGAAGCTCCTTTCGAAGCACCTCATAGTCCCGCACGCAGTCCACCCAACGCTCAAGCTGAATAAAATTATACAATGTCAACAGAACAGTACATAAGAGCAAAAAATTTGCATGAGCATGCTCATTGCTTACCTTAGCATACGACGCAGCTCGCCTTAAGAGAGCCTTTGTATAGTTTGGTTGTATTCTAAGTGCCTCATTGCAGTCGTCAACAGCTTTTTCCCACTTTTCTAGCTTCGACCAGCAAGCAGCTCGATTGCAATGGAGCACTGAATTTGAGGGATCATACTTGAGCCCTTCACCATAGGCCATGGATGCATCTGAAAACTTGGCAGCTTTAAAGAGATCATTCCCTTGCTCTCGGGCTTTTGCAACTAGTCTCACATTATTCAGAACCATCCCGATTTCTGCATTCCCAGGATCCAGGTCTCTAGCCTTCTCAGCTGCAGCAACAGCAGTATCAAACCTGCATAGACCAATAATAACTTTAGTGCTAACCTGATTTTGACCCAGCATCATGGAAAATCGGGTATTATATCAAGTCTAGACAATCACACCTCCCCAATGCCATGTCAACCTGCGCCCGAACAATATGTACGTATGACTCAGCAAGCATCCCTGAGAGTTTTGCTGCTGTCAATGATGAGGGCAATGCACCGTCTAATTTCAGCATGCTTGCAAGAGTCGACTCAGCCTCCTCCAGCTTATGAAGGCGGAGAAGTGCTTCTGACCTCAAGGCAAGAAGCTGCATGGAAAGCATGATGTCAGTATACTCCACTATCAAAACAATATAACAACACTTCCAGCACTTCATGAAAACATAAACCATGAGGAAGCCTTTACCAATTGAGAGGAGTCAGCTCCAGCAGCAATGGCAGCATCAGCCTCCCTCAGCGTGCTCTTCCAATCCCCAACTTTCCTTGCATCTGTGCATCTTCCCAGATGCACCTCGACATCCTGCAGCTTCTGCCATTCGGCGGGGTCTGACTGCTGAAGATGACCCGCCTGGGTGAAATGCCTCCGTGCCTTGTCAATCATCCCCAATCTGAAGAAACACAACCCACAGCATATGAGCAGGAAAAAAAACCAGCAGAGATGCAAATAATTGCATCATGTCATCAGTCTTCGACACCTAATTCCAGGGGAGAGTCAGGACAATATACAGTATAAACAATATTAGGAACAGAAATTCAGGATGCATCAGCATTGTGTGGTCTAAATCCAACGAACCTAACGAGATTGTCATCAAGCAACCTTACAAAGTACAGCTAAGCAGACACCCCTTCTATCAGCGTTATGTGCTGGGAAGCTTTAACGCCAATTTTACCCACAACCAAAGCAAGACAATATTATAGCTTTACTTACATGCTGAAAAATCAGGGGAAAATTTCATTTTGAAATGAAGAAACAAAAAAGATCAATATTTTGCATTCTGAGGATGCGAATAAAATGAATGAATATTGAGTGTCAAGATGGAGCAATCGCAGAACTAAATCTCACCGCCTCAATGGAAAGGAAAAGGTGAAAAGGCCCAGCACTCATGTTGCTTTCTCCTCGGTCTCGCTCACAGAGAAAGCCATCCAAGAAAGCAACATCAACATGCAGATGCAACCATGAAGAAGAGAATCGAAGCAAGAGCTAGGGACCTTGACGCGCATCAGTTCTAGTGTACAGGTTGCAGCGCAATGGTGGAGAGTAGGAAGAAGCTCACCGGAGGCAAACGCCTGCGACGCGGCTGTGGGCGCGGCCGCTGGCCGGGTCGAGCCGGACAGCCTCCTCGCATTCACGAAGCGCTTCGGCAAGGCGGCCGAGTCCTATGAGCGCGGCGGCTCGGTTGCCGCGGCATGCGGCGCTCTCGGGGCACAGCGCCACGGCGCGCTCGTAGTGGCGCAGCGCCTCCGCGAACTTTCCCTTTTTGTACCACTCGTTCCCCAAGCGGGTCACCTCCTGGAGGCTCCCACTGCTTGCCGGAAAGCTCGCCGGCGACCTCGAGGAGTGCCCGAGGAACGACGGGGAGTCAATGCTGCTCCTGGCAGGGGCCATGCCGGCGCCGCGCATGATGCTCCCGTGGCCGTAGTGGCCGGTGCCGGATCCGAGCACGTCCGGGCGGGAGCGCGGGGAGGGGGCGTGGCCGCCGTTGCAGGGACACGCCCGGACGGGCAGATGTTCCCGGTGGGGAGCGCATTCAGCATCGGCGAGCTCGCCGTGCTTCCACGGTCCCCGCCGCCACTCCCTCGGCTGCTGCTGCTGCCGGAGAATATCAGCTGTCCAGATCCGGACCGCCGGTGCGCCATCAGCCGCGGTGGGTGGCAGTCACCCACCAGCTCGCCGGAGTGGCTCCTCCCGCCCGCCATCCCAGCATTTGACGGAGCCGGCGACTTGGCGGACCCGGAGGACGACGACGACGACGTCGCCACGCTCGCCCGCGCCCGCAGCGGCGACACCGGCGAGCCGAGATCCGCGAAGACGTTCGCCTTCGCGTCCGGCTTGTCTCGCACCTCGTCGTGGTCGTGCAGCCCCAGCGCCGCCGCGCGGTGGCGTATCCGGTCGGCCTCTGACATGGCCGGATCTCCCCGCGCCGCCTCAGCAATGCCGGTGCCTGCACCTCTCAACTCCCACTACTCCGCCGCCGCCTCCTCCCCTCCCCAAGCAAGCAGGCATAGAACCACGCACACAAGAACAGCTTTGCTCTTGTGAACTACTGCTCGCACCACCCGCCGCCACCACCCAGCAAGAACCCTGAGCAATAAATTGCGGAGCAAAAGCGAGTGCGGATTCCTCGTGAGGTGGATGGGTTGAAGGATATCCTCGGCCCTCACGGAGGAGGAGGGGAGAAGGAAGGAAGGAAGAAGAAAGGGGAGGAGTGGGAGCGAGGGGAAGAAATAGTGGGTGGGAGGGGCGGCCTTGAGAGGCTGCGGTTGTTCCGGGGTCCAGAGTGAAAAATAGCGCTCCTTTTTTTTTTTTTTTTCTGTGGGGTTATTTGAGTTGGCTTGGAGTTTAGGGTTTTTCTGTTTTCCCTTGGACTTTTTGGGTTTTTCAGTGGGGTTTCTCATTTTCTCTCTCCTAATCCATGGTGATCTCAAGGCTTCGGTGACAAAGCACAACCATATTTGGTTATTCGGTAAATTTTTTTAGAAAGATTGGAGGTGGTTTGCTCCTCATTCTTACAATAAAAATACACATGTTTTGTACTGGCTCATACACATGTTTTGTACCGGCTCATACACATGTTTTGTATTTAGGGTATAAATTTATGTACCTATCTAAAAAAATTTGACAGAGTTTAGTTTGTCGTCATTGTTGACGTCACAACATTGCCAGTGACTCACCATCGCGTAGCATGTCTGCTATAGATAGACCACAGATAATCTAATATCTACCGGGTTTATGGTCAGGTCAGCGCTTCAGTTACACCATTGGCTTCTGATATAGATTTTTGATATTTTATATCGCAAAATAGATGTAATCTTTCTGACGAGTATGCTTTAATATTTGTCTCCTCTGCCGGTGGCTCTTTACTTGACGTCACGACATCTCCATGAACCAGAAAAGGTTCAAACCACATAAAAGGGGGGCACACCGAATTTCTAGAGATATATGCATCCACATGCATGCCATTGGTATCTCACTGACATGTGGGGCTCACATGAGTCAATGACTGGGAGAAGATGGTATATCTCTAATTTAGCAAAATTATAATGATAATTTTCAAATGTTCCTTGAAGACTTATTTGGTATTTTTAGAAAGTTAGAGGTGGTTTGCTTGTTCTTACAATAAAAATACAAATGTTCTGTACGAACTCTAGTTATCTAGAAACTTTTGGCAGACTTTAGTCTGTCCTCATTGTTGACGCCATGACATTGTACGTGACTCGCAATTCACGTAGTATGTTGGCTATAGACAGACCACAAATAATCTAATATCTACCGGATTTATGGTCAAGTCAGCGCCTTCAATTACATCATTGGCTTCTGATATAGATTTTTCATGTTTTATATCACAAATAGTTGTTATCTTTGTATGCTTTAATATGTGTCTCTTCTGCGCTAGTGGCTCTTTACTTACGTCATAGCATCTCCATGAACCAGAAAAAGTTCAAACCATATAAAAGGAGGGCACACCAAATTTGTAGAGATATGCATCTACACGTATGCCATTGGTATCTCACGGGCATGTGGGGCTCACATGAGTCAGTGACATGTGAGATAAGGTGGTATATCACTAATTTAGCAAAATTATAATGACGGTTTTCAAAATTTTCCCAAAGGACTTATTCATTAATTTTTTAGAAAGATAAGAGGTGGATTGCTCGTTCTTACAATTAAAATACAAATGTTTTGTATGAACTCGCATGGTTTTGTATTTATTTATAGTCTACCTATCTAAAAACATTTGACAAAGTTTAATTTGTCCTCATCGTTGACACCATGACATTGCACGTGACTCATCATTCATGTAGACTGTCGACTACAAATAGACAATAAATAATCTAATATCTACATGATGTATGGTTAGTCAACGCTTCAGTTATATCGTTGGCTTCTGATACGGATTTCAAGATTTTGTATCACAAATGACTGCCATCTTTCTTAGAAGTATGTTTTAATATGTGTCTCCTCTATCAGTGGCTCTCTACTTGACGTCACGCCATCTCCATGGATCACAAAAGGTTTGAGCCAAATAAAAGGAGGACGCATTGAACTTCTAGATTTATGCATCCACATGTACGCATGGCTTATGATAGACATCTCACATGGTTAGCGTAAGCGTGTCCCGTCAAACTTTTGAGAACTTTTACACCTAAAGAGATGTTGATAATTTCAAGATATACATATGCAAATATTTTCTACAAGTGTCATTTATTCGTAAGAGTCATGACATCTTCAAGGGTAAGCATGAATGCTTGTGATCTTATAATTTCAAGATAGATAACATGTCTACATGTGTGTGGATGCCTCACTATTGTGTGTATCCTTATTATCTCTCTAGTTACAATCTCTTGATATGTTGCTAAAATAGAAAAAAAATATTACATAAGCTGAATTTATAATAAATTTTAGAAGAAAAAAAATCATTGATGTCTCTATCACTAGTAGTATCCTATTGATATCTTAGCATGTGAGCAAAAAGTCTATTTACCTAAATAATCTTAGTTATATTGTTTTAGATACTACATTATATGTAGGATACCAATATAAAAATTTGCATTTTATGTTATAATAAATATAAGTTTACTTCTTCTAACAAAAAATATATGTAATGTGCTAAAATGGAATGTGTGAGTTGCTTTTGCGTCCATTTCTTGCCTAAACTATGTCCTCACATTTAACAAAAAAAATAAATTGTACACCTTTCTAGTTTGATGTGAAGAAAAAGGGAACACATGGTTTAACAAGTTTTGAGAGGTTGGGGTTGTTCCGGGGTCTAGAGTGAAAAATAGCGCTCTTTTTTTTTATGGGGTTATTTGAGTTGGCTTGGAGTTTAGGGTTTTTCTATTTCCACTTGGTCTTTTTGGGTTTTTCAGTGGGGTTTTCATTTTCTCTCTCCTAATCCATGGTGATCTCAAGGCTTTGGTGACAAAGCACAACCATATTTGGTTATTCGGTAATTTTTTTTAGAAAGATTGGAGGTGGTTTGCTCCTCATTCTTACAATAAAAATAACATGTTACACATGCTCATTTTTTTTATGACTCATACACATGTTTTGTATTTAGGGTATAAATCTATGTACCTATCTAAAAAATTTGACAGAGTTTAGTTTGTCGTCATTGTTGACGTCACAACATCGCCAGTGACTCACCATCGCGTAGCATGTCTGCTATAGATAGACCACAAATAATCTAATATCTACCGGATTTATGGTCAGGTCAACGCTTCAGTTACACCATTGGCTTCTGATATAGATTTTTGATATTTTATATCACAAAATAGATGTAATCTTTCTGATGAGTATGCTTTAGTATTTGTCTCCTCTGCTAGTGGCTCTTTACTTGACTTCACGACATCTCTATGAACCAGAAAATGTTCAAACCACATAAAAGGGGGCACACCGAATTTCTAGAGATATATGCATCCACTTGTATGTCATTGGTATCTCACTGACATGTGGGGCTCACATGAGTCAAAGACCGGGACAAGATGGTATACCTCTAATTTAACAAAATTATAATGATAATTTTCAAATGTTCCTTGAAGACTTATTTGGTATTTTTTAGAAAGTTAGAGGTGGTTTGCTTGTTCTTACAATAAAAATACAAATGCTTTGTACGAACTCTACCTATCTAAAAACTTTTGACAGAGTTTAGTTTGTCCTAATTGTTGACGCGACATTGGTCGTGACTCACCATTCACACTATGGATAGACGAGATAATCTAATATCTACTTGATTTATTGGCTTTAGTTACATCATTGGCTTTCGATATAGATTTTCCATATTTTTATATCGCAAAATAGTTGTTATCTTTCTTACGAGTATGCTTTAATATGTGTCTCTTCTGCCGGTGGCTCTTTACTTACGTCACAACATCTCCATGAACCAGAAAAGGTTCAAACCAAATAAAAGGAGGGCACACCAAATTTCTAGAGATATGCATCTACACGTATGCCATTGGTATCTCTGGCATGTGGGGCTCATATGAGTCAATGACATGTGGGAGAAGATGGTATATCACTAATTTAGCAAAATTATAATGACGGTTTTCAAAATTTCCTTGAGGACTTATTCATTAATTTTTTAGAAACATTAGAGGTGGATTGCTCGTTCTTACAATTAAAATACAAATGTTTTGTATGAACTCTGCATGGTTTTGACTTTTGTATTTAGAGTATAGTCAACCTACCTAAAAACATTTGATAGAGTTTAATTTGTCCTCATCGTTGACACCATGACATTGCACGTGACTCATCATTCATGTAGACTGTTGACTACAAATAGACAACAAATAATCTAATATCTACATGATGTATGGTCAGGTCAGCACTTTAGTTATATCATTGCCTTCTAATACTGATTTCAAGATTTTGTATCACAAAGACTGTAATCTTTCTTAAAAGTATGTTTTAATATGTGTCTCCTCTATCGGTGGCTCTCTACTTGACGTCACACCATCTCCATGGATCATAAAAGGTTCGAGCCAAATAAAGGAGGACGCAATGAACTTCTAGATTTATGCATCCACATGTATGCATGGCTTATGATAGATATTTCTAGTGGTCAGCAGAAGCGTGCCCGTCAAACTTTTGAAAACTTTACACCTAAAGAGATGTTGATAACTTCAAGATATACATATGCAAATATTTTCTACAAGTGTCATTTATTCGTAAGAGTCATGACATCTTCAAGGGTAAGCATGAATGCTTGTGATCTTATAATTTCAAGATAGATAACATGTCTACATGTGTGGATGCCTCACTATTGTGTGTATCCTTATTATCTCTCTAGTTACAATCTCTTGATATGTTTCTAAATTAGAAAAAATATTACATAAACTGAATTTGTAATAATTTGATTTTGTAGTGGAAGAACATCTATTAAGAATGTGTATCATTGATGTCTCTATCACTAGTAGTATCCTATTGATATCTTAGCATGTGAGCAAAAAGTCTATTTACCTAAATAAGCTTAGTTATATTGTTTTAGATACTACATTATATGTAGGATACCAATATAAAAATTTTCCTTTTATGTTATAATAAATATAAGTTTACTTCTTCTAATAAAAAAATATGTAATGTGCTAATATGGAATGTGTGAGTTGCTTTGTCCATTTATAATAAACTATGCCCTCACATTTACAAAAAAAAAAAAAGTTGTACACCTTTCTAGTTTGATGTGAAGAACTAAAGGGAACACATGGTTTGGCAAGTTTTGAGAAGCTTAAAGAAGTGCACCCATTTCTTATCTACTTCCAATTACTATGGCAATTATGGGGAGCCAACATGGGCAATGGAGATTGGACAATATGGTGGTCTTAAAGACCCTCCCTCCATGTTCACAAGAGAGTGACCAATGTGGGGTGGAGCATGATTGGAACAATAGACTAGGCAATGAAGGACACCAAGACTCATAGAAAAACAAATGGGGGGAGAGAAAGGCATGGGACAACAACATCATGGATTGCCAATGGAGGGAGACCTAAACATACTAGGTAGGAGAGCGATGTTTCACATCTTATTTTTTAAGGCTAGACAAAGGGGATTGCAACGTGTTGGAACATATCAATGCCAAATATATGGAATTACCAGGACATCACCTTACATAAATGATTAAGCTTGAAGCATGAGTAATGTAAGGGAAGCGTGCAACAGAAAGCTTAATGAAATGCGATAGGTGGCAACAAGAATTAGAAAAGTAATCTCTCTAGTGCAACCCTTTGGAATGAGGGTTTGAGGGAATTTGAAGTCCTGAGCACCAATCTCTTGCCACTAGTTCAGCCTTGCGAGACATGGCCGCTTCATAACATCGTCTCCATGTAGATTCCAAGTGGGATATTCTAGGGGTAAACACGTGGCACATCATCCCTATATTAAGCTAAATTTCAATGGTATTGTCTTGTTTAAATGACATAAATGAATTTAAATAGTATTAATTCGAATTTTTCATTGATTGATAGCAATCTCAAACTATTAGTTTCATTGTATTTGTTAGTAATAATATGCAATCATGTTTTTTTTGAATTGGGGTACATGTAAAATAAACCATGGAGCATATTAACAAATTTATCAATGGAGAATTTTAGTTTTGGACACATGGACTTTTTAAAGATCTCTAGTTTGGTTTTGGATAATTAGTGACACCTAAGGACTAATCGACGATGCTATATGTTTGACTAGATTGGAGATTGGTCATGACAAGCTTGGAGTAATCTTTGATCATGGAGGATGGATCGAAAGGTGATCCAAAAGATGATCAAGTGTCCAACACCATAAGTTTGAGGACAAAATTGGCTCAAGGCAAAGGTATAACCATAGGGTCTTTTGATTTTGCACTCATGACACCATCATATGTAGTGATTAAAGGATCCCCAACAAAGTTCTTGTTGAGCTCCCTTATCACCTACCATTCCTACCTTGCCTTTAGGTTCAAAATTCATATGCATGCAAAGAACCTAGATAGCTAATATAACAAAATTGATTTTGTCAATTAGCATCCCCACAAGCACATGGAATAGCGGAATATGTCTATGGTAGTTGGCAATCTTGCCCATTGATGGATTCCTAAGGGTATCTATAGCAAAATTCCCTATATTAAGGTCCTTATTTTGAGAAAATGGGCTTCCCTATTTTTTTTTACCCTCAAATAATTTGTGGTAACTTTAGCAAAAGTTCTTGTTCTCAAGTTGGTATACTTGTTGGGACATGCCTTCTATAATCCAACTCTTTGCATTCTCCTCAATGAAACGCCATGTGCACACAAGAGGCCCCACCATCCTCCCCACGGTTGGGTTCGACACTCATGTTTTTCAATGCCGATTTTTTTGCTCTCCTTCTCACACTAAAAACCAAACATGAGATTGAATCCTCTACCATTTTCTTTATTCATATGTCCTCACATTGTTTGTGGTTTGTCCCTTTTCTAGTTTTTGACTCAGAACTCCCCTCATCCATGGTTGGGCAAAGATTTGGAGAATGCATGGAAAGCAGTAGGCAATGAAGGTGTTGGGGATATTTAAGGAAATTATGGGGGAGCCAACATGGGTCATGGAGATCATTCCTAACATCCTAGAGGGAGGCAACAGGACCCCCCTCTCATTCTTCCTCATTGAGCTTCATTCTTGATGTGGAGAGGAGATGCCAAGTGCATTAGGCAATGAAGGTTAGCGGAGATGGAAAAGGCAATTATGGGGAGCCGACATGGGCAATGGTTTCCTTTTGCTCTTGGAGGGAGGGTGAAAGTGATTTGGTGGAGGAGAATGTGAGGGGATTAAATAAGAAGGTGAAAAAGGGTACTTGTGGAACCTCGGTGATTTGTAAATGAGGATCACACAAAGAAACGACGGGAAGACAAAGTAATACAAGTAATACATTGCTCGTCTGGTCTTGGAGCAACCTCAATTAGAAAAGTAGTGGTGGCTTGGGCCCTTGGAATGAGGGTTTGAGGGAAAGCATCATCCTACTTTTTGGAAGCCCTCTAGTGTAGTACATTTTTGCCCACCAACCCTCAAAACATGGAATAGAAGCATGAATCTTTGTCTTGGTGATTGGCTTAATCTTCATATTGTGATTGTTCATTGCCACTAGTTGATTGGTTCATTGCCTCTACACGCTTCATATATCGAGATCACCCATGTAGATTCATTCCTAGGATATTCTTGGGTAGAGAACGTTTGTTTGTGTAGTTGTCATCTTATATTAGGATCAAATTTCATTGTTCATTGTCTTGTTTTATGACATAGTTAAGTGACATATAGTACCATAGAGTATATTTAGAATTTTCACTAGCTTGCTTGCAAACAATCAAGCTAGTGCAAGTTTCATTGTATTTGTTGTACTAATTGGTTTTGTTTTTTTGAAGCTTGTAGAAAATTTTTATAGGCATATTAACAAATATATCAATGGAGCCATCTAGGACCTGGACTTTCACTAAGGACTCTTCCTTTCTTTATAGTATACAACAAACTAGGGACACAATGTTATTGTTACATATTGCACTAGTATTATTCCTGTAACATGAAAACTTGACCACACAATATATTAGTGTCAATATGTTTATCTCACGATTCATGAACAACATGCTAAATAAACTTATACCTAAGTTACTCAACAAACAGTAACATGGATGAAATCTAAATTTTTTTGCATTGGATGTCCCATTTTATAAGGATTTAGATCAAGTACACATAAACTATTCTAAACTAATTTAGAATTGAATGAAATTCGCCACTCAACCATAGAAAAAGTACTTACACTATGATAAACCTATCACGTAACAAAACTTATTTGATAGAAATTTCTCTAAAACTTAACTCTTTATCAAAGAAGGTGTGTGACAAGTGAGAGTGAAGAATAATGAGCCCTCATCCTAAGAGCAAGGCTAGCAGTATAGCTTGTTGCTACCTATATGTATAGTTACAACCGTCAATTCATATAGTATCTAGATCATCTATGGCCCCTTTGTTTCTCTCATAAAGTTTTTGGGTTCTTGTGCATAAGTTGGCCATAAATCTACAACTCACTTATTTATTCTCTCTCTTCCACCTCAGCATACAACTCATCTACATTCCTTTACTATATTTGCTCCAATGGGATCAGTTTAGTTGGGTTCATTAATTACTGGAACTAAAGGTTATTTGACCACGACCCTATTTGGATCTTTAACCCTTGGGCTAATTTGAGGGCTAAGGTGTAGTCCTTTATTTGGCCCTCTAAACTTTAGCCCCTTGAGATGTTTGGATCCATGAGCTAATTCAAGGTTAAAAGGTGGAGATGGGTAGAGAGAGAGAGAGAGAGAGAGTGGGGAGAGAGGGCTGCTTTTTGATGGTTAACTTTGATGTTGCCCCTTAATCATTTATGGCAATTGACATGCGCTCTACTGCAATCCCTAGTGCCAAAGAGTGTAACCCTAACACATTAAATGGAACATATCAACCAAATCGATGAAAGTATATCATGTAAAATCTCCACTAGCAAGTTACAAGATATGAGCTCCATTCTAATTTAAAACTTAAAAATAGAATCATTTTAGCTTTTTACTAGCTCAAAATTTATCCGAGGGCTTGTTTAAATCACATATAGCTAGCAACTAGCTCATAAAAATTAATTCATACCTTTTTTGTATCCTAAGCTATCTTGTTTGTATCCTAAGTTAATAAGCCAACTAATTTCTTACCTACCATCCAGCTAACAATAAGCTATTAGTTGGTTTCTTAGCTAACATAGCTAATAGTTTGTTGGACCAAAGGAGTATATACTTTGCCTATAAATACATGCAAGCTAGTTTCTAGATAAACATTAAAAGTACACATCCCATTCAAAGACTATAACTTGATTTTAGTTAAATAATGATTTTTAGCCTAAACAAGCATATAAACAATGTTAGAATGTGTCACAACCCTGAGTGTTGTTCCAAATAAAACTATGTAGAAATCCCCTTATGCAACCCTAAACCCCAACATCACCCCTCTCTTCCAAACCCTAGGCATAGGTGAACTCCAAAACACTCTCCATATCATCAGATTCAGCCTACCTACTCTTTGGTTTCATGTCTTTTTACCATTAAGGTAAAATGGGACACCCCTAATGTTGTGACCCATATCTGAAACACGATATTAGATCTCCAACTAGAAAGATCATGTATGATCTTCAATAATCCATCGACTCTTACTCCTAGTTCTCTAGAAGAATTGAAGCTCCTTGAACAAAGATCAAGCCAAGGTAAGGAAAAATCAATTATCTTCAATTGTAAGTTTAGGACGAGAAAGAAGATGGATTAAGAAGCTCCATTAGGGATCAAGTGGCATCCAAAAGTGAAGAAATATCTCATAGCTATCTCCCTTAGTTAAACATCAACACAGTCCGTTTGAGGTTTCCCTTTAGATTGTCTATCAATCCTTGGTCAACCCTAGTTTATTGGTCAACTCGATGGACTCCACAAGGTGCTATGACTATCTAACTTAAATTGATAGAATATTCAATTAGTGCACATGATTTTACTAACTGTGCTAATGATATGTTGTCCAAATCCTAAATCTCTATATAAATTTTGAAGCAAATCTAGAGAAGGTTTAAATGCAAATTAGGGGTTACTTTATACCATTCTTCATAAAACCATATGTGATTAGTAATTTTTCATAAATAAATTATAATCAATAATGATTAGCACTCCCTTTTTTAAACATATATAATTTGTTTTAATTTTTCATATGTAAACCTTCTCTTGCTTTGAATAAGTTTATAGAAAAATTTGCATGCATCTACAACATCAAATAAGATGGAGAGATACATTGTGAAACGTATTTTATAGTGAAATTCTTTGATATTGTACACGTTTATTTATTGTTCTATAAACTTGGTAAAATGTTAGACAAGTTTGACTTCAGAGTTTAAAAAAAAAAAAAAAACGGTTTGCAATTTGAAATAGGGGAGTACCAAATTTGATGGCTAAATATTTTTGTTATCTGTTTTTGCGAGAAGAATTAACGTGATGATTCTATTGTTGACCTCCAATCAATAAAAAAAAATAAGACTACTACTAGTAAACTTCCACTTGAAACGGAAACTTCCATTTACATGAGGTGAATGTGATTTTGAGCGACGCATTTGTTGTCTCAGTATCGTTATTAGAAACAATTAAGTTGCTCAAAACTAAGCCAGGCACAAAATGGACAATAGCAGAAAGTATATGCTATTGGTCCAATGGTATTGATCCATTCCGAAATCCTGGACACGGTGAGAAGCTTTCTCAATAGAAAAAAAAAAAAATGCTTTGCGGCAGTACACTAAATAATATTCTTCCTAGGATGATCGATGTGAATTTTAATAGCGGTAGCTCCTAGCACCCTTTGCTTGGACTCCACTTTCTTTCCCTTGAAGGAATCCATCCAGTGTGACCCAGAGACAAGCTAGCAAAAGCCTCAGCCGCACTTGTCTTCTCTCCCATGGCTTGCTTTGATCCCTCCAACAAGGACATGGCCGGACCACCCTATTTTGCCAAGAGAGCCTCCTCAGCTCAGCTCAGTCATGCGGCCTGATGCTTGCATTGCATACATAGACTGGTCACTGACCAACAACCATTGGATCCTAATTAAAAAGGCCCCCAAAGGCCATGCAAAGATATAGTAGTGGCAGCATGCAGTGGCAGGGTGTCAAGTGATCTGTCAGAGCCAGTAGGGTGATGGTGACCATGGCCACAAAACAATTCCGGACCCTAGGAAGTTGCTTGCATAGCAGAAGAATCTCACACGCATCTGAAAAAATGTTTATGCTTATGCTGTGTGGTAGTACCGTGCCGTGCAGCTGCAACTGATGCTGCTGAATTATTGTTGCTGAATGAGAGTTGTGACCAGCTTAAACGCCATTAACAATGAGCAGCAGGATGCCCTAGTTTGCATACTAAATGCATCCCTCCCAGGACATAGCTGGGTTCTGTTATTTTTAATCTGTGGCGTCCTGGCCACATAAATATATTCAGTTGCTTGTCTAAAACGCAGCATATATATTAGTAGAGACAGAGAAAAGGGGCAGGAATCAAGCACAAAACTGTGGTTATCTGCTCTAGGGCTGTTTTAGTAATCCAGACAACAAGAGTACAAAGAGGACAAGCTACCTCCAAATCAAGCCAAAGCTTCTTTTTTTAGCCGGACACACGTTGGCTTACCTAGACACAATCACACATCAGCTAGGAGGTCCAGGCCATATGCTCATGGAGATGGGCCTTTTATTTTCCCCCCAAGATATAGTGCCGTGTAGAGCTGAATAAATTAAGCTCATGATAAAAATTAAAGCAAAGATTGTTAGCTTAACCACATATCACTACTAAACTCAAATACATGGTTTCTAAGAAGGTATGTACTGTGGTGAATTATTTTTTTATTTCTTTTAAACATTTTATACAAGATATTTATAATTGTTTATAAGAATATAGTTGTATGTGGGCAAACATTCAAATGGTGTGTTGTAATTGCGCGCACCTATCACACAACATAAAGGTTCTAGCTAGATATACCACACATATAGATGCCTAATCTACAAAAATCTAGAGTTAATGCTTTACTTTGCTTCATAGGTGTATCTTGCTGGAGTTTTGAGTGTTTTATTGAATGAGATATATACGATCTTTTCCTTAATAATGTGATTCAATATAAGCATCCTCTTGTTGTTTCTAATATCAAGAATTCAAGACTCAGTAACCTTTTGTTGTTTCAGATGGCATGACTCACAACAAACATCTTCAAGAGTCAACAGAAAGGTACCCATCAATCTTTCAATACTTTGTATCCAAGATATGCCGATATATATCTCCTTCTAGATATGTTTGTGCAAATCTCTAGTTACTACATATGAGTCATCTACACCTGAAATGTCACGACATCATTGTTTCACGGCTTTAAGCCTCTCCAATGGTTATGTGTTTCCTTTTGGTTCTACCTCTATCTCAAAGTGAAAATTTCTTTATGCATTTGTGACTGAGCAAAAAGTGTAACCACACAATGGTCTTTTTTCTTGCTGCAGAACAAAAAGGCACACAGAACATTTGCAAATCGTAAGTACATTATACAAATTATGCTAAAATAAAATACCATTCTGAAATAAAAAATACTGACGTGACTAGGAAAAGAATACATATATCCATGCACATGAAGATAGGTTTTGTTCCAAGATAATGCTTAACCACATCACAAATATTGAAATGCTTTAAATACTAAGAAATGCTTAAATAGTTGGTTGTTACGATGGTGAACCGTTTCTGTTCTAAGTTGTTTCTATTTTTATTTAGAGTAAAGTTGTACATAGCCAAACTTCCACAGATGATGGGTCTTGGAGCCTACCTATATTTTTGTAATTGTTAGAGTTAGTATATCTATATAAGCTAGAGTTAGTCATTTATACCACAAATATGCCAAATATCTATATAAGCTAGAGTTAGTCATTTATATTACTCCACTTTAAATGTAGTATATCTCACATGGGTTCCGAATCTTTTTATTGCTTTTAAAGAAAATGTTTGTCCATATATGAAAAGGAATATTTTTTTCATTTCACTTAATCTAATCTGTAAATTTTATTAGCGTAAACACTCTAACAAGTTAGCGACAGCATTTCCATGGCCATGGGTACGGGTGGATGAGACTGTAATCATCCATTCAAGTATTACCGTGTTCACACACTCTTTTTAGCGACAACCTCCCCTTATGGTACGGGTGGATGTACATTAAGGTACAAAGGCTTTTCCCTTATGATAGTAGACTTTAGAGCGAGGTGATGAATAAGTCTTGCTACAACTACAAGCTAGCCACTTAAGTTCATTGATGTGCGTTGATCGAAGGTCACCAACTATCTGCCCGAAGAAGCAGTCATCAAGACAAGACAACATGACTCGCTAGTCACAACTCACGAGCATCTTAAGACCAGCCAGCAAAATGTTTTTATGATCGGTTGTAACTTGTAATAAGTGGCTAGTGTGGCCCCTTGAAAATCAGGCTTCGTTACAACTCATCTTGCATCAAAAAGCAGAAACTGTTGGCTGTGCTATAGCCGCCTTTGCGGCTCGCACTTGGCACCTGTACTCGGTACCCAAAAAGGGTAAAAACCCATGTAGTAATAATTTGATTGAGTTGACTGTGAAAAAGAATGCCGGTGAATTGAAACCGTGAAATTGCGTGTGAACGATCGAGCAGGTGTGAGCTCTGAAAAGCAACAAGGACAGCGGGCGACGACGACGAGGGGAATGAGAGAATTCAAGGAGATCACACCGGTCATATCTCGATTGGCAGCTTGCGCGGACACGGGAAAACGCTTGGGACACAAGTGAATCGAAGAAACCACGACGCCCGGCGCCGGCGGGACCCCTTCGTCTTCGTGTAGTTGCATTGTGAAATCGTTGCCGGCCGCAACGGTTGCCGTTGCAGGGGCGAGCAGGGTTTTTTTTTTTTTTTTTTGGATTTGGATCGTGTCGTGCGTCCGTCCTAGGGTCGTGGCTGTAGCACTTGACTTGGGCGGCGATTGTTCCGCCACGCACGGCCCACACGGTTCATGCTCATTTCTCACAAGGGTACGAGCTGAGGCGGTACACCGCCGCATAGGACGGGACCAGACCACCGTGCTGGCTGGCGAGCGTCATCCTTATCCAATCCTCCGCCGTCCGATGGGGTAGTAGGGATAAAAAAAGAGACAGAAATGGATGAAAACCCTTTTACTATTTTCACTCTCTTTATTTTATATATATTTTAAATTTTTTTTGGTTGATTTAGTAGTATTCTATGAGAGAAAACAACGTAAGCTGGAATAAGAGCAAGAGAAATTAAATATGGAAACAAACCTGAAAATTATTATGCATTATGAAGTCACACGACAATATACACGTATTTTTCTCACAAAAAAAATGTATGAAGTGATTGGTCTAGTGTTCAATTGCGCACATGTAATGTGTGTTGACACATTGAGCATAATTAGTGATTAGTAAGTATATTGACATAACATAAGACATATCCTTCATTGATCGAAAAATAAGAGATACTCTCACCATTTCAAATTATTAGTCACCTTGAGTTTTTTAGTTCATTCATTTAATTATATATATCTAGATACAATAATATGTCTAAATAAATAAACGGATGGATGAAAAAAAAAGTTAAAATGACTTATAATTTGGAACTTATAAACAGTAAAATAATATTATGCAAACACGAGCAGGAACCACCTATTTCGTTCTTGTATTTTTGCATAAAAATACGTAACAAGAAAAAAGTAGAAAATAAGACGGAACAAAACTGGATGAGAATCTTCGTTTTTGGGATCCCATCTTTTTTCTTCTTCTTTTATATACACATACTAAAGCAGGAGGAATAAATGCTCGTGTGACGAGTGATTGCATGAAAAAAAAAAATACCTAACTAATAGCAGGGAGGTTTATCAAGAAAATTCCCCCACGCAAGCACCAATCCACAGCTAATGTTGTTGTCAGAGTTAGTTTCTACCAAATCAAAAAATAAATAGCCAAAGAAATGAAACTACTCAAATTTTGTTCAGATTCAGGAAAGAATATATATATTGTATCTGAATATGCACAGCATATATATGTATGTCTAAAAACTATAATTCAGTGAATGGATGAAAGATGCAAAAGAGCTCTCTGAATCCAATAGTTCAAGTAGGATGATCCAATAATATGTGAATGATAGATACACGACACAAAAAGAGGTGTGCGAATCTAATAGCCAAATCTTGATAATCTCTATGCTTTCTTCACAGAGAAGAAATTGCAGCTCGAATGACACCCGCGACCGCGAGTAGGCGTCAGGCAGCACGCCGCCAACGATCGCGAGGCACCGCTCAAGTAGTACGCGAGTGCGAGAGGCATCAACGCCCACGCCAGGCACACGGCACCGAATCCGCTCACCGCATATTTGCCGCCGGCGGCGCCGTGGACATCTCCACGCCGCAGCCACGCATCCCATGCGTCGATGATTTTTGGCTCGCATCAGCGCTTCTCCCACGCACGCATCTGGATCCCGTGTCCGGGCGCTTGGGAGGCGACGGCGGCGTCGTGGCCTAAAGGTCGAACAACGACCACGCCTTTGAGCACGAGGCGGGCGCCGGAGGACCCACATAGGGCTTTGGTATGGTACTCGACCTGCATGGATCGAGTCACTGAGAGGCAAGGACATGGAGTAGGAGAACCTCGGGCGTCATGCCTTTTTTGGCGGCGCGGTGCATGTTCATCTCGCTTATAAAGACATGGATGCATAGCTAATAATAGTCACACGGTGGTGCATGCGCAGCCAAGCGGCAACTATGCTGGTGGTGAGGCGGTGAATAATGGCGCATGCGAACTGGCGGACCAATAACCAATGGACATAAATATATGACTCATCGGTTCAGTATACCACCGTAGGTTGGAAAACCGATGGGAACGGAGAGCCATCCGGAGAGTTGTGAATACGGATGGCCGGCTAATGGACACGGAGGGGCAACACCGAGTATGGACTTGTTGTTGTGGGGTCCTCGATGATGTGTTACTATTGTAGTTACTATTGAAATTTGGACCAATCACGTGCGAGAATTGCAAAATTAGCCCCTAGTGGGGGATAGACTTATTGGAGTTTTAGATTAGCCTTAAGGCCGCCAATAATAAAGGGTTTATCAGCAGATGTTTCTCCAAGAGGTAGTAATCATTCAAGAGAAATGACTTACTGATTCTTTTGTTCTAAATTATTTCTAGATAAATAATTTTTATGGTGTATTTAGATACATATACAAAATATCTTGTTACATAGTAAAATTAATATATCTAGAAAAGCTAAAACGACTTACAATTTATAACCAAATTTATAAGGTTTTTTATACACAATGCAAACACGAGCAGGAACCACCTATTTCGTTCTTGTATTTTTGCATAAAAATACGTAAACAAGACAAAAGTAGAAAATAAGACGGAACAAAACTGGATGAGAATCTTCGTTTTTGGGATCCCATCTTTTTTTTCTTCTTTTATATACACATACTAAAGCAGGAGGAATAAATGCTCGTGTGATAGGTTTCCACTACATTAGCCTTGCATCGCCAATAATAAAGGGTTATCAGCAGATGTTTCTTCAAGTGGTAGTGATCATTCAAAAGAAACTAATTACTAATTTTTTTTTGTTCTAAATTATTTCTAGATAAATAATTTTATTGTATTTAGATACGTATATAATATGTCTTGTTACATAGTAAAATTAATATATCTAGAAAAGCTAAAACGATTTATAATTTATAACCAAATTTATAAGGTTTTTATGCACTTAGTTAGATATATAATATGTAGTAAAATTTACTATACACTTAGATATATAATATGTAGTAAAATTAATATATCTAGAAGAAAACTAAATATTTTATAATTTAGAATTGAGAAAGTATTTAAAACGAGACGTTTCATACAATATTTTTGACTGATTACACCACAAAGAAATATAAAATGGGTACTGGTGGGTACTGGCTAGGCATGCCATGCCATTTGCAATGCAATGAGAAGTTGAGAACGGCGTGCACTCGAACACCCACAAACTAGCGAGACATCCCGTGGCACTCTTCAAAGCAGCATCCGGAATCTTCCATTTTTGCAAGTTTTATTTTCCTTTATTTTTAAAAAAGAGATACAATTATTAGTACATCATATCAAAGTCCATGATAAAGCGAATGGGCTACATGGGCCAAGTGGCCCAAACGAGACTTTGGCTCGGCTTCCTTTCTCACCGGACTCCGTACCACCACCGCCTTTACAACGCTGACAGACCGCCGGGCCCCGCACGGAAATTCCCTCGTCCAATGATGACCGGTGGTGGCGCGCTTTCCATTCCACCCCTGCGGGCCCCACGTCTCCGTCTGGCACGCGGGCCCGTCCTTCCCAGAACGGGCAGCCTACTCATTTCCTCCCAACTGACGCGTTGCGACCGCACCGCGAGCCGGGGAGAGGACAGCGACCCGCCGCGCGGGCGAGATCAGGCCCGTCCGCTGGGACACGGACGGCTGACGTCGCGCGCAGGTGGCCCGTTGCGGAGCGGAGGGAAAATATTCGCCAGCTAGGATGTGGGCCACCCCTTGCATGGGCCAGTTTCGGTTAACGACACATTTCCATTTTTTTCTTTTTGTTTTGGAGTCTTGTTTTGTTTCCGATGGGCTTGTGACAAAAACTGCACTGTTTCCTCTGGTCTACTTGGGGTCATAAACCAGTTTTATGGACCCTTCCGTTTTCACACAGTAATAGTAGTAGTAGGCATTAGCATGATGACAGTTTCAGGTTGGCACACCGTCGCTGTCACCCTAACAAGCGAGTGAAATCACGGCGGCGGTACTGTATGGCGCCATCACTAGTAATTTATAGTAGAGGTGTTGTTGCAACGGGGAATGATTGTACTAGTACCATGTTTGGTGCCGTTCCGTCACATTCCTTGTGATCGATGGTGGCCGGCCGTATATACATACATATAAGTTGTTCATTGTATTCTCCTTGGAGTTTTGTTCATTGTTTTCTCCTTGGAGTTGAATGAATTTGAGTAAATTTTACTGGTCCACCGTACCATTATTGTTCTAATGACACGGTACAAAGCCACTATTTTTTTTTTTTAACTCCACCGGTGCCTTTTGGTATGCCGTACGTATGGTCATCAAGCATATATCCCACAACGTACGTTTCTAGTAGATCATTGAGCGATCCAGTAACTCAATCAATCCACGTCCACTCCATACGCTAATTATTGAGATTTGTTACGGATGCGAACCAGACAGGCGCAAAGGGCAGGCGAAAGATCGAGTGCTTGCGTTGACGACGATCCCAATGCATTTGGCACTTCAATCCGGCTGGCACGTACAGGTGGGGGCGTGGGTGGCACGTACACATGCATCGTGTCGTGTCGTGTCGTCCGTCCTCGTCCCCGTTCGATCCGTCAGCCGCGCGGCGGCCCACGCTGTAAGCGTCGTCAGCCAGCGGGCACGCCGCGCGCGCATGCTGCATCATTGCGGCCCGGCCGTGCCGCGCCCGCAACAGCCGCGAGCGCGAGCGCGAGCCACTCCTCCTGGCCTGCCTGCCTGCGCGGCTGCGGCCCCGAAACGGCAAAGCTAGCTAGCTAGCTGATGGATGCCCGGCCTGCGTCGTCGTCGCGCGCGCCACGCCTCGCGTCGTCGTCGCGCGCGCCACGCCTCGCGCTGCGTGACACGCACAGCGGCACACCGGCGTGCGTGTAGCTGTTTCCGCGGCGTGCACCGGCGGGTGCCGTGCCGCCGAAGGTGCCTTGTTTGTCGCCGCTCGCCGAACGAGCGGGAGCAGCGCGGACGACGACGGACTGGTAGCGGCCGGCACGCACGCCGCACGCGCCTGCACATTGCACGCACCATCGACATGTATGGTGGCGGATCCGATCGATCCAGCGGCCGGCCGCATACTCGTCTCTCGATCGGGCAGGAGTAGGACAGGACGACTAGACTGGACCGATCCGGCGACCGACGTGACCGGCCGGCAGGCCGACGATCGGTCGGATCCGAGGACTGGACCTGGTGGACCGGTCACGCATCTGGGACGCAACGCATGCACTTGCGGGCCTCGTGCGTGCCGTGCCGTCTTGCGCTAAGCACCGCTGTGATGGCCATAAAGCTTCTTCTGTACGAACGCCGTACGCACTAGTATGAGATCCTGGGCTATATGTATGACCGATCGATCAATCGATCGCCGCGTATATATTTTGTTTATTTTTAATTTGTTATATTTATTATATCCGGCCTGGACCTATAGATTCCTAGCTACTATGTCATGCAGTGATCACATCTATCGATCATTCTCAAAAAAAAAAAATCTATCGATATGACGATCGGTGTTTGCACCGGCCGGCCGTGCGTGCAAGATCGTCATGATTCGAGAGATTGGTTAATACAGCCTTGAAGGCGATATATAGATTGGAAAAAGTCCATATCACCCCCTTTAATTCAAGACGGCGCATTTTGTTTTATAAAAAAACTTTTTAAAAGCGGATCAATTACTTACGAAGCGGTTTTGAAAAATTATAGTAAATCATAGAAAAATCGTAAAATAGAAAATTCAGTTGTGTTGGACTCTAAATGAGTAGATCTACACAATGAACATATAATATAGTATGCTTTAGTACATTTTTTTTTTTTTTGTTGTAGCTTTAGATATATGATTTTCTTCGTAGTTGTAAAAAAAATGTACTAAAGTATATCATATTATATATTCATTGTGTAGATCTACTCATTTAGAGTCCAACACACGACAATTTTCTATTTTATGATTTTTCTATGATTTACTATGATTTTTCAAAACTGCTTTAGGGGGTGGAAGCAAAAACGGGGTGATTTCAAGGTTGATTTTTAGGTAGTTGGGGTGATATTACTTTTTCCTATATTATGGATTTATAGTAACAATACTGACTAGCTACTGAGTCCGAGCTGAGGAAGCAAACTTTAGTTGATTTCCAGGTCAGGTGTTCTAATTTGTTACATGGATTTTTTTGTTTGGTGCATTTCTCGTCCTTTGGCTTTGTTTGAATATAGTCGGATTCGTGTCAATATGCATGTTTTGGGACTTACTGAACAGTAAAATTCCACTCAAATACACACCAACAAATGTAGATTAAGGTAAATTCAATAACATCCAAATAATGTCTTATTTGAAAAAGTAACCCATAAAAAATTTGAGCATGGGACACTGGGACAGGGAAAAATTGAGACCGCCATCTTTTTTTTTTCTTACCACACACATCGTACGTGTGGGCACACACGACAACACATCGTACGTGTGGACACGACAAGGCACGGTACGGTTTTATTTGCTCAGGGAGCGCTAACCAAACAAAGGCGTTTTTCAACGTGATGCTGGGTGCTACTGCCGCGCCTGCGTGGCTGTCCTCGTGCACACTTCTTTATTTATAATAATATATATAATAGTGTTTTAGCAAAGTGAGATGGAAACAAGGCCACACGCAGCACGACACGTCTCACTCGTCAGTAGTACTGCTGTCTGAAAAAAGTACTTCTAAAATATAGGCAAAACACACTCCTAATCTAGAATTTTCTTTGGCAAGATTGGAGAAAAGAACAATTCCCTTTCTCATTTGTTTTTGTTTTTTGAGAAACTCGACCGAACCATGTGATGAGTAAGATAAAGAGCGTAACATAAAAACGGTTAAGACTATTTAGATTGATATTTGTGATTTTATATGTAACATTATTTTCTATATTTTAGGAGTAAGATTTTGGAAATTGTTGAAGGAACCCATCAAATACGCTTTCACAATTGACTTTTTGGAAACTATTGGACATGCCCTAAGAAGATTTGACTTTTCTAGCATAGCTTTTTACTAGCTATTAAAAAGACACCAGATTTCAAGCAACTCCAACAAGTTTGCCATTTGTGTTTCACATTCTTACATTTTGGCAAAAAGCTAAAAACAAGTCTCCAACAGTTTTGCATTTAGGTTTGGTAATTTTGGGGAGTTGGCAAAAAGGCCCTCTGCGGCGCATTTATGTGCTTGTTCAGCGCTACTACGTTTGACATTTGCGGCGCATCCCTGCCTATTAGAAGATGTGGAGGGCATAAACATAATTTTGTTTCTATCTTAGGTTATTGATGTAAGTTTTCAAGAGGTGGAAGGACATAAATAATTTTTTTTTCTCTCTCGGGGTTCTTGATGTAAGTTAGATTTTAGCAAGTGAATTATGCCAAACTACTTTGGAGTTGAGCCCTTTTTTTTGATTTGGTATTTGGATTTGGGAGTTGACAAATAAGGACAATTGTCAAACTATAAATAAGGAACTGTTGGAGTTGCTCTTATAAAGGTTCAGGCGACGTGTGATGACCAATGACAGTAGCTTTCTTCTCCTTCCGTCTGCTCTCCAGCAAAGGTTTATTGTGAAATTATATTCAATAATCTATTTAATGATATTAATTTATAGTATAAATATTGATTGTAGTCAAATTTAAATACATTTGACTCCTCGGTAGGCGAGAATGTCACTTCTTTGAAATAGAGGGAGTAAACTATACGTCTAAATACATAATATAAAAGTAATGTACTTAGAAAAGCCAAAATATCTTATAATCTAGAATGGATGCACTATAATTCTAGCTTTCTATGTGGTCAAACTATCTACAATTTAACTAATTTTGGAACAAATATTAATATTCATTTGATATAGTGAATGTTGATATTCTGTAGTATATAAACTTAGCTAAACTCAAGATGCCTACTTCTGTATAGGGTACTAAAATTGTAAATTTTTTTGGACGAAGGTACTACTACTAAGTACATAGTACAACTCCCAGTCGCGTCTCGTGAAAAGAAGGGCATGAGCAAAGGCTTCTTGTTACGCACTGCACGACCGGCCAAACACGCGTGTTTAGTACGTACGAACAAATTAAAGTCACTAATAAACAAAGCATCATCTCGCGTTAGTTGCCGGTTTTCCAGCCTTTGTCTACCTGTGATTCTGTGGGCTGCAGTTAGACCTAGCAAGCTATACTATTGCTGCCCAAAAGGTCCAAGAGCTGAAAGTGATGCTCTAAAAAAGTTCAGCTAGTACAAATGACACTTTTGTTTTGCAGGCACTCATCATTCAGCTAACAGCAATACAACCAGCAGTGTGTTGTGCATCGTTTTAGACATTGAGATATCCATGGCATCTATCTATGTTAAGTAGTTGACCGTTACAAAAAGAAACTATATCCCATTTCAACTTGCAGAAATACTATGCATTAATAAGCTACGACAAATATAAAACAAGCCTAGACGAGCTACATTTGAAATAATGGCCAGTCGTCTAGTAGGCATATAGTTTATGTAGTGCAGTTGAGTAGTGGGTAGTTTGACTGTATGGGATCCTAGAACGAATTAACTAGGATATGCATCAGTTGTCCACAAGAAAACTACACAAGCATCAGCACTATTTAATTCAGTCCAGATGCAGGCATAACTAAGCTCATTGGCAGCACACAAAGTCACAAACACAGGGCTGTCTCATCCCCTTGGCCGTGCATGTGTTTTGCTTAGGGGAGACAGATTATTTTCAAAGCCCAAGGCCCTACTACTCCTTTCGGCTTGGTCGGTAGCTATAATATATATGCTTAGCGCCATAATCCCTGGGTTAGCAATGCAAGAGTTCTCTCCCACCAAGACAAATCTGCTTCCAAGCCCAAAGCTGGACATGATCTACAATGGAATATTACAAGGCAGGATCAGCAGCTAGCTGATCATGTGCCGTCCAGCTGCCACTGCATGCTGTTGTTTAATCGCGCACAAGGTGCATGCATGTGTGATTGATTGAATTAGTTAGTTGATCAGGGAAGACGAAGGCCATCAGCCACGTCGGCGATCCGGAACCGTCCATCTTGCATCGAGATGTGTGGCGGCTGTATATATGTGGTAGCAGGGCCTGCAGTTCATGGCAACAGAGATGCTCTTCAGTTTGCCTCCAGCTTATTCTTCAGTGCAGTGGATAGCACAAGTGGTGATATACTACCAAATCTGGGAGCAGTGGGTGCTGCTGTTTGTGATGCACCCAGAGATGTCTGCTGCTTACTCTCTGTGCATGTCACTCACCTCATTCTGGTTGTTAAATCCAAGCAAATTACTTCTTAATTACACCAGTAGTAGTTGAATAGTTTACCTGCGAGAAACTCATGGTGTTTTGTTAATCATCTTCTCTGATGGAGAGCAACAGAATACTGATACAGTTCACTGAGTGGTCCCAAGGCCTGTCTTTTAAATTAGATGCATGAGAGATTAGGTTCATGTATGCCAACTGCTAAGCTTACTCGTATGCCATATGAAGGAAACTATTTCTATGAGCTGGAGATGAAGGAAACTGCAGTAGAGGTAATGTATAGGAGAGCATCCATCTTAGATTTGTTACTTGTGAACATTTTGCAGATCAAATGGGAGGAACAAGCAAGGCCTGCATGTTTACTCATAGCTCCACCCTTTCCCTGATCTGTGAGCATTTGAAAAGCCCTCCAAGCAGTTCACCCAAATTAGTTCTAGGAACAGCTGGGAGTGGAATAAGGGAAAACACTATAGTAGTGTGTGCCAAGCCATGTTTGCAAGATTTGCAAGCCTTTAACAATGAGATTTGATCCCATGAGGCCATGTGCAGGCTGTCAGGAGTGAGGGGAGGGGATAACTGGTCTGCGCCCTCATTCTGTGCACTTACCAGAACTGAGCACTCCATAGATTCCATTGCACTGTACTACCAAGGGGAAAAAAAGGAGCTTGATTAACAACAAAGAAACAGAGCTGTCTCTTTGCAACCATTGGCTGGAGCGAATTGAAGTGATAATAAACTATGTGAATAAGTGTGGTTTTAGTTGGATAAGTGTGGTTTTAGAGGAGGACAAGATCTGTGCGTGTCATGGAAAAAAGATTTCAGGCCTTTTCATGTGAAGGTTCAGTGTATGTAGCTGAAGAAGCTCTCAGCTCCTTTTGTGTCCCATTGGCTAGAGCAGCGTATATTTATAGTTCACACTGTGGCCAGCACTGCATATAGATGCATGGAAAGATAAAGCTTGCCCTCACATACATTGTTAATCATTGCATCCCATTATTATAAAAGGCAGGGGGAGCTGCAGCAGCAGCAGGCAGTGTGTGAAGCTTGAATCCATTGCAGTTTCTGGACCTGCAGAGGGGAACTCAGCAGCCGCCGGGTTTTGGGCAAGGTGGCACAAATGGTGAATCAGTTGGAGCATGGTAACAGCAAGCATCCTGCAAGGCGGCAGGTCTGCCTGACCCAGATCCAGGCCATAGGCCATAGTGAAAAGCCCATCAGGCCATAAGCAGCATAACAAACACTTGCACCCATCCATGCATGCTAATAAAAGGTGTCATATGCAATGTAGTGCAGTGCAATGCAAGGGTGTTTATGGCCATGGTGGTGGTGGTGGTGGTTGTTGTTGCAAGGCATGAGCAAGCAAGAAACCAAGCATGCATGTGAGGTGAGTGGCCAAGGCATAAATGTTGAGAGTGAGAACCAAATGTAACACCTCCTGTGATCTGTGAACCATGCAACTAAAGGTAGTAGATGGGTGCACACCTGTCCAAGTTAATGCAGATCACACCCTCCACCTGTCAATGTGATGCATGGTGCCACACTCTCTTCTTGTTTTACCTTTTCCTTTCCTCTCCTGAATCCTGATAGATGATGATGCATGATCAGATGCTTGGTCCAGTCACAGGTCACATCTTTGTTTTAATTTGTTGGGAGTCTAGTAAGCTAGTGAATGAATGGTACTACCATTGGGACCTGGGTGGGACGGAGAAAAAAAGTTTAGGAATGGCACGACGGATTAAGTCATACTAGTACATTTTGTTTTTTATTTATGTGATATGACCTTCTAGCTTAAGGACTGGGTTAGCTGTACTTTTTGTCAACTGTGATGTTTGCTCTCCAACAACCTCCTCCCCTGGCCGGCAGGCCCTGTCTTATAAAAGAAGATATTTTAATTTCAAAATAAGATATTCGCACTCACTCACACACTTTTAAACGCACCCTCCGCAGTCCGCATACTAGCTAGGTGAATTTTTAAAGAGTAGACCTATCGAATCAGATTGACATTTCGTGAAGTTGTAATAAATTAAACTTGAACAATAAAGTTCTTGGTAATGAATTAATTTCTACATATAACTAGTACACTTTGTTAGCTTTGCCTGTTCAAAGCTGTGCAGTTGCTTCATGACCAAGATGGGTCAAATGTAGCAATGCCTCAAAGATTAGTACGTACAGTACAAAACAGGAGTCATTAGTGTAGCTTATCCAGTGCAATTTATGGCAATGTGTAGCTAATCCAATTAGGTCCAGTGAGGACCAAGGCCGGTAAGGATCCAAGGGAGCACAGTTTAAATACTACTAAATACCAGTACATCGCTAATGAAAACAGTGCATGTGCAGTTAGAATTGTTTGACCGTACTGCTTTTACACTTCATCGTCAGTAGTAAGTCACTACTGATGAAAATCATGCAGATTTGAAGAAGAGTTGTGTGATCTTGGTTAAAAAGTGGGTTGAGGAAGTGTGATTGGTCTATGTTGGATCGATCGGAGTCGGAGTTGAGTTAGATAATGCTATTTGAAATTTTTTATTATATGAGCCATGGACCCGGCTGGCTTCCCATTGTAGTGTTGGTGGTAGTAGTTTGTTTATATATCTTTGGTTTTCATTAGGGTCTTAATTTGCCTTGAGATGTGCAAGGCCTGTAGTTGAATGCAAGCAACAGCTCAGTTATGTGTGTGTAACGCTGAAGGGATCTATCTCTATGCTCAATCACAAGAAACATAATTTTGTCAGGCATCGAATGGAGAGCTAGCTACTCTATCCATTCCAAAGTATACTTCAATTTAATTTTACCCTGGTCAAACTTGTGTAACTTTGATCAAGTTTTTTTTGTGGAAAATCTGTTAACTTTTGCAAGTTCAAATAAATAGAAATGAATTTGATTTTATATATGTTACTGTATTGTTCTATACACTTTGATAAAAACTAAAGAAGTTTGACTTAGAATAAAGCTAAAGTAAACTATAATTTGAAACAGAGCGAATATATAAAAGAAGAGACATAACTTTTATCTCAATATTAAAGGATGAAGGTCACTTGCAGAAAATACTTTCAGGTGAATCCAAGATGCTGAATCCATCACAAAGGTGCACATAACTAAACATGCTTGTTTTTTTTTAATAAAAACACATAATATGTTGAATTAGTTTTATTTCAATTGTGTCCATTGACTGAGAACTCGACTGCATTGCCATTTGCCAGCAAAAGATCCCATATCCAAGAGTTGGTTTTATCAACTGAACAATTATCTTTCTTACTTGGTTTTACTATGTTGTGTTTAGGTTTAAAAAGGATCGGAGCAGCTGGTCAGACAAATTAAATTCAGGAAAGTGGGGGGCGTGGGGAGCTAAAACTCATTAAGATTCATATATAACCAGGAAAAGCCTTGTCATAGGATTAGAACAACAATCACACCATTAGGAACAAAAGGATTAGAACAAGCAAAACAAGACAGGAGCATCAAGGCGCTTTCAATTGGCTCCTCCTCTCCGATCTGAAAGACTGACAAGCAGCACAATTGCAAGTTGCATTAGGCAGCAGGGCACATTATTTCCCTGGCCCAATCTAACTATTTGGTCTTAATGGCGGCACTAATGGCTGAGCAGCTGTACCATGATGCTCTCCATCTCCATCTGGGCAAAAAGGCTGCATCCTTTTTTATAAAAAGGGTTAAGCGAGCGCGCACACACAGACACAGACACACCCTTATTGCAACTTTTCAGGTAGGTCATGGCGTCACACAGCATCTCTGGGAAGGATCCATCATAGGGAAACATGGCTTTCCTTGGTGTCTGCACAGAGGCAGATTCTCTCTGTATTGGGCCTGCTTGCACATGCATGATCGATCTCTCCAAGACTCCAACCAACCAACGCAAATTAAAGCTGAATGCTTTTGCTAGCTCGTGGCAACTACGGCCTTGGTGTCTTGTGCTTGACATATGTGAGACACGCATGTAATGTGACAGAGCTGGTGTGTGTGTGGTAGATCTGATCTGAAAGGTGACATCACAGCACAAGAGCAGGGGCCCTGATCTGATTGACAACATCCCATTGGTGTTTTGCATGCCTAGTCCCTTTCATTGAAGATCAAGGACACACATGACACATAATGCAACTTCTCTCTTTCATTCTAATGCTATCAATCAGAGAAGCCAGTGCATAATTGTAAAGGTTTTGCATACCTAACTAATAATGTGTGGTCAACATTTGCCAGTGCCATTGCAATGAGCTTTTTTTTTTTTTGAGCAAAAGTACAATGAGCTAATGATACGTACAATATGGGATGCCATGGCACGTTGGCTGCCAACATTTGGCAGTGCAATGAGCCAATGAACAAAGCTTTCCAAGCGAGGCCCACGCAGTCTCCGTGCATGGGCCCCGAGGAAGAAGCCCACCGGGTGGGGCATGAGGCCTCCACCAATGTGTTTATTGGTTACAGTATTTCTCAAAAAAAAAAAGTGTTTATTATTGGCTATACTTTTTTTTTTTACTGATGATGAAACTAAATTGGCAGGTTGCTTGGACAGTTGCACCTGCGCCTGCAAGAACAACTCCTTCACGGCGAAAAAAAGGAGGCAACTTGCTGCTGCAAGTCGCCTGCAAGAACAACTCCTCATTTTTTAAACAGCATGAGTGCAGCAGGGAATCCCAAGGTTAGTTAGGGGTCAGGGCCTTTCTATATAGCTAATGTTAGCTGCTAAAAATTACTTTTGTCAACTCATAAATACTTGTTTAGTCCATTGGTTGCTAATAGAAGAGCATCTCCAATAGTTTGTCAATACTCGTCACTCAAAACTATATGCCAAGTAAAAAAACACTTCCTCTTAATAGTTCGCTATTTTTGGACTGGGCAAAATAATAAAAAAAAAGCCAATATGCAGCATGCAAGTAGGGAGATGACTTTATTTTCAAGGTTAGTACGCAACATGCAAGCACGGAGATGATTTGTCAAGGCCTTTGCGCGCACATATATGCACGGTGAGGGAGAGTTTTTGTCAAGTTGCCATATTTTGCAAGTCATTTGTCAAACTGTTGGAGAGATGTTTTGAGCGTTTTTGCGCCAAAAATCAAGGATGCCAACTCCATTTGAGAAACTATTGGAGATGCTTAGGTGGTAGCTATTATTAGCTGCCATTAGCTACTTTGGTTCAAATAGTGAAATGGTTGTTAGCTGGAGTACTTAGCTAACAATTAGCTAAACTATTAGCTAGATCTGTTTGAATCTAAGAACTAATCATTAGCAGCTAGCTAATTACTATCTTCTTGAATCTAAGTAGGGTCTAATTAAGCGAACAATTATCTTACCCATCATCCAGGTAGTAACAATTATCCATTGGCTAGTTTCTTCCGGATGACATAACCAATAATAGTGACCTAGCTGATGGATCCAAACGTGAAGTGCAAACGACTGTACATTTTTGGTGTTTTTTGTTTTTCTGTGAAACAATGGTGTACATGTGGTGTTTTTTGTTTTTCTGTGAGAGTGAGTGAAACTGTTCGGCTAATTTTGGCTGATGATTGATTTTGAATGATTGAATATTATTCTGTGAGAAAAAATAAGCTGAAATAAGATAAACCCAACACAAGGGAACAGGCGTAAAAGCAAGTTTTTTTTTCTCACAAACAGCCGTAAAGCAAATGTTCCATCCACAGCATATAAAAGCAGGCCGTGGAGTAATCAAAAGCATGTTGCTGGAGTATGCGTGATGGTGGATTGATGCCGAGGTTGCTTTGCTTGAGCGGGTGCGAGTGACGTCACAACCGACACCAGTGGTGGCCGCACGCACCATGACTCCCGGCTCCCGGCCGCTGCATGGACTCCAGCCGGTCCCCCGGCTTGCCGCTCGCCACGTGGGTGTGGCGTCGCGGCACGTGCGGCGCCACATGGTGACGTGAGCTTTTGGAATTTTCTCTCCGATGCCGATGGTCATCGACTGCAGTGATCTCATCTGCGCTTTGCTTTGCTTTTGCATGCTTCTTGTTGTTTGATCCAGCCATACAGTAGCTGGTTGGTTAGTTGAGATACTAGCATCATAAAAAAATATAGTTAGGAAGAGAGGTACGTACTAGATGACGCGTAACAGTAACGCTTGGATTTGGAGTTTGGATCAAGATTATATTCTTTGCTTGCATCGGATTCCATCTCTACGAGGACCCTATCCATCCACTTCTTTCTCTCTCTCACACACACTTCAGTGACTTGGGAGCAGGATGGGGAATCCCTAGAGCTAGCTGTATATAGCATGCACGATTGCACGAGAAAGTTCCAGTACCTCCACGGAGGGAGTACGTTATCCGTTCATGAGTCATGCTGTGGTCCTGTATACAAAGTTAATTCACCACCGCTCCTGCCGGTAACTACAATTACGGCCTCACGTAGTACGTAACACACGGAAATTCCCCATTGTTGCTGCCGTATACTAGACTATAGTAGGCGACGCCTGCACAGTGCCTTGGAATTTGACGAGTGCACAGTGCACACGGCCGGCCGGGCTCACAGAATATACCCCCGAATCTACTGTGCGACGACGACGTACGAGTACTTGCATCCATTGGTAGTAATGGTACACACTAGTACGCGTATGCCATGTGCCCCTGTACGTACTGTACAAGTCCCTGCCCGCTGCCGGCCGTGCAATATGCTTTGCTCCGGTCGTGTCACAGCAGCTTGGGTGCATGGGAGGGATGTCCCTCAGCTGCGGGCTGCGGCGCCGGCGGCACGGGCCGCAGCATACGTCGTCTCGATCTACAGGTCCGGTGGCCCAGCCCTCTCGTGACTTTGCATCCTCTCCTGTGCGCGTGACAAGTGATTGATGAGCTCAATGTTGTGTTTGCACTGTTCCCGATTTGTGCCAAGAGAACAAACATGATACAGATCGAGTCTCGTAATGATGTTGGAGGGAGAGACTGCAGTTGTGAGATAAGCATGTCATCCAATGCAAGATGTGTCCCTCATCCAGCCCAAACCATGGTTCCACATGTGTACTATACATTCTCTCTACATGCCTGTCACTGCCACCGTGAATGTGATCACATGGCAGGCACCCCCCATTCATACATTCCTCCGTCGCCTTTGTAGGCCAGCATTCCTGATCCGGAGCCTACAGATGGCCGTTGCGTGTACGCTCTCACAGTGTTCGTTTCCCAATCAATCAACGTACGGGCCGGCAACATCGTTCATGCACTCACATCCACATCTCCTGGCTCTCATCAACTGGAAATATTCCTGCTATGCATGCCCCATCCAACCAGAAAAGCATCCATCATACAACCCGCATGCTTGCTGGTGGGGCTGTATAGCAAATTCAGAACAGGTCATAACAGCCCTGCAGTTGCCCCCAATTCTGTAACAACGTCAACATCCGAGATTTGGGATATATATGGCTTTTGTCTGCAATTCCGAATATATCAGGCTGGATGCTAAGGCAACTGGGACCAAGTTTGTTCAATTAATTAACCAGATAGAAATGGTAAAGGGTATAAAGAGAAAAAAGTCGAACATGAATATCAATCTTACAAGGTTGTGGGGGTATCATTCACAACAGAGCAACGGTTTCTCCAAACAAAACAGAAGCAGAACTGCCGATAGGGCCTTAACTAATGAATTACATGATGTTGGGGAGCGTGGAGTACATGAACAAGGTTCACCTATAAGGCCCATTAAACATTGTTGTACAATGTAAACATTAAAAATTTACAGCCCAGTAAACATTGTCAACTATATTCATCAACTCTACAAGCTACAGCCGAGTTTGGACTGAAATATACACAACAACATTTCTTCTGTCACCAATATGAAGATGGCCTCAATGCCCAAATGAAAACCCTAAGCATGGGAGCATGAGAAAATGTAACCTCTGATCTGTAAGATCTCGATTTCCCCCAGGTAGAATTCCTTCAGACTATAAACCAAGGCCATCCAGCTTCAAAATGAACAAAAAAATATGCTTCTGCCACATGCATGTCCAAAAGAACAGAATGACTCACCTTACAAAGGTTTGAAGATGTACACATTGACAATTGGAACAGGAAGAACAGCAGCGAGCCTCTCTTACTAAAGTAAATCCAGGATAGGTTGTTGTCCTGATGATGAGTTGGAATGAGGCGGTCTTGATGCTCGGGAGAGTGCTGACTGTCCTTGATTTCTACCACGCCCTCTTCCTACTGAAGTGGATGGAGGAGGGGCAAGTCTGGGTGCAGCATTGTTGGCCGACATGGACAGTGATCCAAAATCAGATTTTGGTTGCATCATGCTCAGGCCTGTACTGGAACTACTTGGATTGGAGAGACCTGTGCTCAATCCTCCAATTGGATTTCCAAAACCTAGAGCTGCATTGCCCTGATTCGAATAGCTGCCAGTTGAGTTCATGCCAATTATATTAGACGTGTTTGACCAGCTCATTTGGTTGCTTTTCATTTGCCCTATAGAATTCCCGCTGCCACCAAACCCTATATTACCTGAGCTAAATCCAGAAATATTTTGATTTATGCTCGGTCGATGCTCAGTTGCTGAAATGCTAACATTGCTAGGTTTTGGGGGCCAATCAGCAAAAGGATCAATATCATCAACTCCATTGCTAGACAGCCTTCCAGAATCATTCTCCTTGCTAATGGACAAGGGTGCATTGAAGTCAGATGACGAGCTTCTTCGTGGAGGCCACTCAATGTCAACAGGAACACATGAGCCAGAAGTTTGAGGTCCTGAACTGGGCACAAGAGATTGTAGTGATGGTTGTGGTAGCGCTGGTGGGATTGTAGCCGCTGTAACCTGAGAAACTAATGATGGCTGCTTTGTTGGGGTGCTCAAGTCAAAGGGGAGTGCTGTGGATTGCTTTGTTTGAGTACTGAAATCAAAAGGGTCTACTGAGGGTTGCTTTGTTTGAGCACTAGAATCAACTGAGAGAGATGGAATGCCGGTTTTCTTAGGACCCCAATCTTCATCCCATGCAGGGCTGCTGCTCTTTGCAGCTGGTATCTGTCCTGACATAGGTTCAGAATGGATCCCATTTGCCAATGAAGGTGATGCTTTTACCTCTGTGTTCCCATTATCTGTAACAGTCACGCCACGCTTCTCTTCAATCTTGCTGTAGACATAGGTAGTAGTTTAGTTTCCATATTGATGGATACGTGGAGAGCGATGCAGGATAAATGATACCTTGTAATTTCCTTGACAAATAGCATATACTTGGCAAATTGTTGTACATTCAGTTGATGTGCTGTGAGCAATGGGAAGATGAGAGGAATCACATATTCCGCAGCAAACTCAACACCGCACTGGATCAATGACAAGAGAGTACATTGAGTATTACTGAGGTAAATCATGGTATGGAAAAAAACACTCATAATTCAGCTATGGTAAAAGAGAACATGCCAAGAAGACAAGAACTAACTTGTTTATAGATTGCATTAGCAACACCAAGTGTGCACATAAGAGTTGGCGCAGTATGGTCAACAGCTGTGCAACGCCGAATAGTCTCCAAGGTACCCAGTATACCTTCTTTGTCCAGGGACGGCACAAGATCTCCTAAACAGCGCAATGCATTCACACGCACCTATATTGCAGGAACAGTTAAGAACATAAGATACGTTACAGTACAAAGTACAAAATGATGTATTCCGAATAGTGAGGCATGTATTCCGAATAGTGAGGCAGGAGCGCACAAGTACATAACTACATAAGAAAAAGCAGCAAATATTCACAAAACAATGAGTAGATAGAGAAAACATGAGAGATAGAGAGAACAATGAAACAATGGAATTCTAAAATGTCAAATCTTCAACAAGAATGAATTAGAATTAAGGTCAACTGAAACAACACTATACATTGGCAAAACTACACGTTGCTAATATTACTTAAGAAAAAAACAAAATGTAAAGCACAACTACTTTAATAAACATCTATTATGCAACATTACTAAACTTTGGGAACCCGGCCATCGGTAAGATATTTGGTATAAGAGCAGACCAGGGACACGGGAAAGTAACAAGCAGCATGAAGGTTCATAATTACATAAGAAAACAAGCCTTCAGTGTAAAAGGGTTCCTCCTATTCTTTTCATTTCTCGTGTGAGACTGCTAGAACACAAAAGTGGCAGTAGCATTCCATTTTATAATAGTTTGAGGTATTCCAATGCTTTAATGTGTGTTCATATGATTACAGATAATAAGTACATTGCCAAATATAATGGCCTAAAGTATATAATGTACATACCGCCGCAACTGTGGTCTTTAGAGCTAATCCATGTACGCGAGGAAGCACAGCCTGCTTTACTAGCTGCATAAGAAAAGAATTATTACATGAAGACATATCATGCATGCCTTGCACATACACTACCCATTGGTCAAGTGAGTTCAAACAGTCTAAAAAAGGGGTGCCGTTTTTGTACTGGCCAATCAAATAATTAGTGATTAATATTCATCATTCTTTAGTATAGCAAAAACAGTAACCTTGGTGTCAAGTTGACGAGACAGTGGTACTGTTCGACTTAAGAACTTCTTCCTGTAACCGGGGATCATTATCATCATAAGCCCGGACCAGCATTGGAAGAACATGTGATATCAAATGTTCCTGTGTGGCCTGCACAAGAGAGAGATCCTGGTCAAAGCACCATGCAGAAAATAACTACTAAATAAACTACTGCTAATAACAATCATTTGTGGATTAAGGGCACCACTCCATTCAGTCACGTAAGATAACACAAAGAAATAATATAATCTATCAATATTTCAAAACAAACCCTAATTACCTTGTTAATGATGAGATCTGCATGCTTCACAAGCAAAAGCAGAGTTTCACCTGATGCTGAAGTAAACACTGGAACAAGCGCAGGCAGTGTTGCAAGTTCAAAATCCCCTTTATCCTGTAAAAGAGCCAAAAGTAAAGGCCTTTAAGAATAGTCACATCAAAAAGGTCAGTACATAACATATCCTGAAATGCATTTTGCTTCAAAAAACCTACAGACAAGATATTACAGTATTCAGTTCTAGTTGTGGATCTTGCACATAGAATGACATAAACCGCATGTAGTTAGGACTTTACTACAGTGATATGCATATTTTACATGGAAGCACTAGCGTTAAAAAAATATAATATTCTTTGAATGGCAATGGACAGAAACTCTATTCATGCATCAAAATACAAATAAGAAACAGCAGAAATAACCTGAGATTCTGCTATCGTTAGAACCATAGGCAAAATCATTGGCTGCATAACCATATTGCGTAACTCAGCACAAAGAGGAGGAAGAACCTGGTTGCAAAGTGTGAGTCAGCTTTGAAATAAACAATGGATCAAATAAATATAAGGCTGTTCTTTTTCCTGAAGAAAACAGTTTGAAAGGCACAAATGGGAAAAAAAAAAAAACAGAATCACAATGTCAGAATGGGTCAACCAGAAAACTAATTCATATTGTGGCAAATTTAAGATCTAGAAATTGAGGGTTCGATATTCTTTTATTTATTTCCAACTCTCCATGCATGCTGATAGCAATCAAACAATTATGGGATCTGGGTAGATGTATCAGTTTAATTTAACATATGCAGGTTTCAGTAGCTTCAAAGTGATACATAAGTACATAACAAATGATGCTCACAGATATTAGACACATGGGAGTAGCATTGATTGGAAGAAGACAGAATGGATTACAGTACTGAACATACTTTATATCGAAGAACTCGGGAATCAAAATCCTTCCACATATCTGATAATGCCTTCAAAAACTCTGTCTTCTGCATATTATCTCTCTCCTGAAAGGAATGATATCTTAAAAATTAGGACCATTTCTAGGTACCATTGTGTTGTTTCATTCTCTAGTCAAGCAGGCAATGCTCTTGCTGCTGTGTTGACAAGTATAACTCAAACGATCTAGTCAAAGGTGATTTTCAGACAGCAAAGAAGCACGCCAGATTGCAACATTTAAACTTATCCAGGAAAATAAACTAAAGGGGATAAAATACATACAAGCAAATGGTCAAGGAAACGAAGAGCGCGCAACCTTGTATCATCCCGGAAGAAAGAAGAACCTGCAGAAAAAGGTAGCATTTTAAAAATCATTCCATGAAACTACCAGTGGTGGTCATGATTTACCCCCACCAGAGGGCGACAAAATTCTCCATTGGTTTTCCCTTAAATGAGGGAAAGAACAGTGTTACAAACCTGTAAAGGCCATAGCACTAGGACGTGACACTGCATCCATCGATAGCATCCTTTGCAAATCCGATACCAAATCAGAAGGAATATTAGAGAAGGCTTCACTTGTTAAATATGTCAAGGCATTCATGTACTGCAAGAATAGGGGAAACATCAGATAGGTGCAGTAGAATGTGGATAGAACCTCAACAAGATGGTCTACTTGCAAAACTGAAGTCGAGAAAGTGTAAAATATACAGGTCAGACCATTGATGCCAAAAGAACAAATCTATATTGGGTAAATGTCATTGATCAGATTTTAAAAACATACCATTTTAACATTGTTATGGCAATCCAGAAGTGGTCTACGAGCAATGAGATGGTAAGCTAGACATCCAAAGCTAAACATGTCGCAAGCAGAGCCAACTTTAGAATCTCCACTTCGGACCAATTCTGGTGCAGTATAGTTCAATGATGGTTGAAGAGGTAAAGCTGTATCCTCGACATCATAGTCCTAGAAAGAAACCAAGCAGATAAATTGGCAACAGTTCAGAGCATTGGAACACAAAAATACACAGAAGATGTCACTAAAGTACTGAACCATGGGTATAATGAAGCGCTAAATATGCTTAGTTGTCCTTTAATAATTTAACCATAGGAGTGGTCTAATAATGACTAGCATAGGTTTGTGGTCCACATTGCATATATGCCATTACAAATCCCAGCAGTAGCAATGTGTTACACGCCATCGCCACATGACAGTAGTGGTATATTTTTAAAGCTGATACGGAAAGATCAGTTCATGAGTAGAAGAAACTCTATGCCAGAAAGATATGTATCATGTAGAACTACATGACACTTCAGAAATTAATTTGTGGAATATTTTCTGCTACAGAAAGCTTCAAGAAGACAGTACAGATTAGTCAATGTTCAGAAAATATGGTAAAAGAATCTGCAAATTATAGCCACCAAAATGACAAACTAAATGTAGATTACTTACTAACCGAATAATGGAATAACTGTGATGAAGTCAAACCACCTGTGGCTTGATCAACCGAAAGAGCAAAACCAAACCCACCAAGCTTCCAAGATCCGTTAGAAGTTATAAAGACCGTCTGCAAAAGAAGTAAGATTAGTACAGTACAGTAGTGTAGAACTCAGTGTTGGCGTGATGGATAACAAACAGAAAGCAAGTAACATCAAACTCATTAGGTATTCTGCAGATTCATTTGCAGAAGATACCATGTGGTGCTAAGTCATCAGTTCAGAGAGCAACATACAAACAATGTGAACAATCCAATTTGCAATTTGAGGAAAAAAATTATGTCCGACAAAGCATTGAGTTTTTCAGCAACTAAATGTAAGTACATAGCAAGCCTAAATCAGAAAGTGACCTTAGGATCACCAAGGGGACTGCGGTAAGGTAGAATAACTACATTAAAGTGACAAGAGAACACAATAACTTTGGGATTGTAGTAGGAAAAAGGACAGAGCAAATCAACTATACCAATAACAGAAAAAGAACAAGCAGAAAACTATAAGGAGAAGAATGGTGATGCATAGTAACCTCAGGTGATATAGCTCGATGGGCAAGATGAGCATTGTTATGAAGAAAATCCAACGTCTCTGCAACTTGTAGCAGTCCATGTTTAATCTCAAGTAGCCCCATTTCCTGAAACACAAGAAAGAAATTAGCAAAATGTTGAATTGAAAAATGTGATCATAATTTGGCTATCCAAACAATTGTCATGACTAGGGCACCGCTTGATACACAGCCCAGATTTCTGGTCGTCCGATTAATCACGATTAATCGCGATTAGTCGTTCTGCTCGGTCGCAAGGGTTCGATTAGGTGGTCCGACCCGACCAGGTCGACCAGAAACCTGGTCGTCCAATTAGTTGTCGTCTAATCACGATTAGTCATCCGACCAGGCCAATTGGACGACCAGTTTCATGTTTTTTGGGCCTGTTTTGCATCTGGGCTGCTGGGCTTTGGCTTGGCCTTCAACTTGGCCTGTTAGGGTTAATAGTAGATAAAGGAGGCACCCAACTCTCCCTGGCGCCACTGAACCATTTAGTGTTGAACAATTTAGCTTATCTGTAGTTCTGTACCGAACCGCTTTGGACTTTGGTTATGTAATATGCTGGCTGTGTGGCTGCTGTGGTATGCTAAGTGTTAGTTATTGCTACTGTACCACAAGTAAGAAAAGAGAAGAAAACAACTCCCACAAGTAAGTCAGCAGCTAAACACTAATGCAGTCTTGATGCTTCCTTTATTGTGTATAATATAGTACATATTATTATATATATATATATATATATATATATATATATATATATAGAGTATATACCCTAAAACACCCTGGACGACCAGCTCGACCAGGACCGATTAATCTAGCTGGTTGACGATTAATCACGATTAATCGCCTGGTTGGTCCCTGATCGACCAGGTTCGACGAGTCGACCAGAAATCATGGATACACAGAAATACAAGGAACATATAATCTACAGGCTCCAATCACCACTTATATTGTCATGTGGGGGGCGGCAGTTTAACTGCAAGCCTGGCTCGAGAATCGAGATGCAGCTAGGGCAGTCTCCAAGGGGACACCAGCTGTAGTTAATGATAATTTAGTCTGGGGGAAAGGATAGAATTAATGAGAGATTAAGGATGATTAATGGGGAGAGAACCAAGGAGCCTGTAATCTGCTTATGAGAAATCAATGAAGAAACAAGTTATCTCCTAATTTACCTTTACAACAACAACCAAGTTATCTCCTAATCTACCTCTGCTTCTCTTAATCTCATTCCCTTCATCTTAATCTCATCTCCTTCTCCCTGGTCTACCAGGTAACAGCCCTGGCACCATTACCGGCCCCCGGCTACGAACAAAGGAGCCAAGGACCTCCTATCTTGGGCACGGACGCCCTTGACATATATGACCAGAGAAGTTCCAACTCCACAGGATACCAGATAGTGGACTAGAAGTTTTACAGTCGAAAAATTGCAAGAATCTCAGCCAACCCTCATGTTTGGATATAATCATATAATTCTGATTATCTAATGTCCTACCAAACACCAGTAGCAGGGACAGTGTAAACCCCCAGGAAGCAAAAGAACTATGTAAACTCCCAGGAAAAATTATGAGTTCTGATACATCAGTCCAACAAGGATGCCATTTTTTAAGGAAGGTTTGTTGTAAAATTTTAGAAGCACAAAAATTACACTCATTTTGCGGCTTTTCTGGTTTGATTGACACTGCCAAATGCTGCAATAGAAATTTAAACATATCTTCTTAGAGCATGCCTCATTAATTCTATAATGTTCGCTAATCAATAATGGCATGAACAGCTAAAACTAGAAACAATCGCCAGTTTTCCACTCCCGTACCAACACTAATCGCCTTAACTTGCTTGCCAGTTTGGATGCAGTAGCAACAAGACGTAAGAAAACACGATCAAACTTATATCCTCCATTTTTGTAGCCATCCTAGCAGTAAATTGGTCGCCTAAGGTCGATGCTAGGTAGTACAACTACATAGAGACAAGCAGAGTACGAGATATCAAAGTCGTACCATGCCCTTGAGCTCCTTGGGCACCTTGCTGACGTTGTCAAGGCACCCAAGCGCGTTAGCTACGGAGGCGAAGACGGGCTCGGTGGCCATGGCCATGGCGGCCTTGGTCTCGTCGAGCGCCTGCACAACGTGGAGCACGCCCGGGTGGCGCAGGCGCACGAGCCTTGCCGCGTCGGCGCGGACGAGGTCAAGGAAGGCGTCCTCGGCCGCCTTGGACAGGCCCGCCCGCGCCCGCGCCTCGGCGAGGGGCGCGCTTGTCGAGGACCCAGACGGAGACGACGGGGTAGGGCGCCGAGCGGGCGCCGTCCCGCGGCCGCGCCGTGTAGATCCGCCACGCGAGCCCCGGCCCGCCGGACCCGGCCTGGTCCAGCAGCTCGTAGTCCTGCAGCGGGCGCGGGCCCGTCACCTCCTGCACCGTCGTGGACACCGTCTTCTCGATCACCGCCGACGCCTTCGCGAACGCCTGCGTCAGGGTCTTCATGTTGAGCGCCATCGCCGCCCCCCACCGCCGCCGCTGCCGCTGCCTCCGGCGAGATCTGGGAGGCCTCGGCCGCGGTGGTGGATTTTCCTCTTGGAGGGGCTGATCGGTCGGTGGCAGCGCGTGTTTGGTTTAATTACTTTACGGGTGTGTTTTGTATTTTTTTCGGTTTTTTAATCGTTTTTTCTGGGGGAGAAGCAGGTCGTGCCATGTGAGACCGCGAGCGAGGGGATGATGCTTCGTCGCGAAGGGGACGAGAAGGGGATTGTTGGTTGATCTGGGCCGTTGGTTGTACTTGGTTTTGGGGATGGACGGCTGGGATGCGGCATTGGGTAGGCGTAGCGTTGGCGTCGTGGTCCTGTCGGGAGTTTGGTCAATGACAACGAGCAAGTCGCTCTAAACTAACTCTAGTTCTAAGTTTAGATGAAAGGGTTAGATTGACATTAAATATAATTGTCCAATCATTTGATGTAGGTGGAGGGAGAAAGAAAATTAATTTTTTAATATGTGTTTTTGTCCGATTTTTTGGTCGATTGATTCACGGTGGTATTAGGCTATCTCCAACAGGTCATGCAAAATGCAAAATACGTGTTGCACAGTGTTTTTACCTCTCAAAAAACGCCTCCAACAGATGAGGCATACCGAGCACACATTTTAGGCGCTGGTCGATACGGGACGCTTTTCTGCGTCGTTCTCTCGCTGTGATGCAAAGCTCCAGCGTGGGCCGCACTGCTTGCATGCTCTGTTGTCTGCGCTGTTTGCATGATGCAAAGCTCCAGCGTGGGCCCGCGACCGCTTGTTAACTTGCGCTGCTTGCATGCTCTGTTGGAACACGGAAGTTTTGGATGGCTATCCTTTCCACTGTGCGCTATTCAAACTATCATATACATGTCGTATTTAAGGGGTAGCTGTTGGAGACAGCCTTAGACCACTGGGTCGTGCCAAGCCTGGCGGCCGGCTGGTGTAGTATGGGCGACGCCACGATTTCTTTTCGTCGTCGATTGAAAGCGCCAGCGCGGGCGGGCGCCCGTCGGAGGTCCATTCGGCAATCCCATTCACGGGACGCGGCCGGACGCGGGCCGCTGCGGCGGCAACGCTGCACGCCGCGGCCATGACCGGGACATCCCCAAGGGACTGGCGTTGCCCGGCAGCGCAGTGGTGGTGGGTGTGCCGGGCGGTGTCGTCGCAGAACAAGGGCGGCGGGCGCGTTCGCCCCGGCGTGCTCACGCGTTTGCGCAGATGGCGGGCGAGGTGAACCCGTCCCATGTCGCCGGGAGCAAGATCCCCTCGGTTGCCTTCAACGCCATGTTCGACTACCGTGGGCCTTGGCACCGCGCCCGCCGTCGCCGCGCAACCTCTCGCCGACCTTCGCCTCGTCGAGCTCTCTGGCGTCAAGGCCGTCCGCGGCGCACCTCGTCCTCGGGGATCACATCAAGGGAATGTAAGCGGGACCTCCGTCCTCCCAGGATCCCGCGCTCGCCGAGTACGTATCGATCGTCCTCGTCCCAGCAGCGGTGATGGTGATAGATCAACGCGCGGCGTCCGAGGAGCACGGCATTGTCTGACCCACAAACCCACCCAATCCAAACCCAGTTATAATTCATGTAATAATGGGTGGGTCAAAATCCATCCAAATTCATCTAAACCCACACATGCACAGACTTACCTTCTAGGGCATCCACCTAGCAATCTAGATCGTGATCGTTCGTGGTTTGGTTGTGTGAGAGCTACAAGCGGGGCGGAGCCACGGGGGTCTAGGGGTCCACCGATGCCCCCTAGGGCCCGCAACCAGCAATCTAGATCGTGATCGTTTTGGTGGTTTGGTGGTGTGAGAGCTACAAGCGGGCGGAGCACGGGGGTCTAGGGGTCCACCGATGCCCCTGTGGCCCGCAACCTAGCAATCTAGATCGTGATCGTTCGTGGTTTGGTGGTGTGAGAGCTACAAGCAAGGGCGGAGCCACAAGGGGTCTAGGGGGTCCACCGACCCCCCTGTGGCCCGCAACCTAGCAATCTAGATCGCGTGATCGTTCGTGGTTTGATGGTGTGAGAGCTACAAGCGGGGCGGAGCCCAGGGGGTCTAGGGGTCCACCGACCCCCCCGTGGCCCAGCGTGTCATGCGATATCTTGGCGGTATCTTGTACATAGCAGAGCAGGCCAGCAGGTTCGTTCGTTCGGTCCATCTCCCAGGCGGCCAGGACTAGTCCCGCACGGCACCAAGGCTCAGCCCAGGACTCACGTAGGACAATTTGCTCTGTAGTTCTGTACATCTCCCGCACGCACGGCAAGATAGGCCTAGCCGCCCAGGACTCGAAGAGTCGCGTGATTCCATCACGGCTCACGTAGGACATATATGTTGTATTATATTTGAATAATTTATATTAAAATTTAACGTTGTTTTACCCAATTATAATATGGTTTACCGATTTGTATATAAAAAAAAATTTATGCACCCCCTATGCTCAAAAGCTAGATCCGCCACTGGCTACAAGTTCATACAGTATTTTGAAAAAAAAATTGAGGCTCCTATGCAACCCTCCTCTAGTCGTCTTTTTGGTCCGTCACATACAACCCCTACGTACGATCTATGACAGCTCCTACAATGTTGTTGTGATAGAGGGAGTATGTATTACTCAATTGTAGAGAGGCATTTTCCCGAGTGTCATCCAAAAGGGTGTATGAAAAACACGCTTATTAGGCGTGGTGGCAATAAAAAAAGTATAGGTTTAGGAATTGTTCAAAAGTCATGAGTGTATATTTATTTGACGAAAGAAACAAACAAATAATTTCAATGCCTCTGATACAATTCTTATTCGGCTTGATGATCAGTGTATGATCGAACAACAAATTAATGCCAAAGAAAAAAAAACTCACTGCGGCTATCTCAAATAGATAGCACTAGTACTTATACTGCCATAGATCTTTGCTGAATCCATGTATAGATATAAAACCCAAACAGTGAACCCGAGATCGATCAGCAGTAACAGTGGCACTTGTGCTGGCCATCGCGGAGCTTGCACTCGCCGCCGCGGCAGGAGTTCTGGCACCACGAGTTGCAGGCATCTTCCTGATCCGAAGAGCACCCGTTCATCTCGTTCTGGTCGCCCCATGAAAGATAGTCGTTGCAGCACTCAGGATCGGACGAGGCTGCGGCAACACGCAGATATCACATGGACAATAAACAAAGCATGCATTTCGTTAGCTATTAGTTCTAAAACAAAGCAGACAAACTATGGCATTACAGAGCTTCAGTTGCTGAGAGAACAAGACATGTCATCGTCATGGTCAAAATTACCTGCCGAGGCAACAAGAAAGGCGAGCACGATGACCACAACTACTGCACTTGTACGCTTCATGATCCTCCGTATAAGAATTTCTTTTACGAGCTAGCAGAAAATATTTCGAACTCGATCGATGATGTTATAATTCGTCTTTGGGTGCCTATGGCTATTTATACCAAGCGAGTGCATGCATGCCTTTGATTCTATGGTGTCTAAGTTATGCAAATTATTATTATTGTTATTTGTGATTTACTATATTGTGTTGAAGTTAAATCGTTTCCTACACTAGTACAACAGAGCTTTCTACGTGCGCCACCTTTTTTTCTCCGCTGGCAGTTTAAAACGAACGGGCGCCAAAAATGAATGCCTCCCCCTTTGAAAATATGAATGCCTTACAATTTTTGACCCATTTTCCTTCCAAATTGTTCCAAAAATGAATGCCTCCCCCTTCGAAAATATGAATGCCTTCCAAACCAAACATATAGGACATATGCAGAGGATGGCGGTTTTCAAAGTTCACCAGTTGGAGGCTGATTTTTTTTAAAAAAAACGTGCACTGCACGTACTGCATTAAGGGATGTGGTAATTGTTACATAGCTCGATTGGAGGCTGGATGCATACATTACAATTTTATAGGTGATCATACATTGCTAAAATTTTGTTGTGGCCTCTTCCACTACAGAAGACTGGTTCTTTGCCGAGCACTTGGCACGCCACAAAGCAAAGACCACCAGGCCGTCGGTGAAGGCTTCGCCGGCGCGGTGCTTCGGCATAGGGACCGACGGGAAAAATTTTCACGGCAAAGGTCCTATGTCGAGAACCCCGGCTAGCTCTCGGCGAAGCGTCGCCGAGAACCCGAGCCGACCGTCGGCGAAGAAAAGTGACTTTTAACGTCGTTGTAAAGCGACGGCAGTTACACAAAATTGTACTATGTGCTAGTAATCGTTCACCGGAGGATCGGTTACAGATGAATGGAACCAAACACGAAGCAATGCTAATCGTCGTAAAAGGATGGTGGACCCCTAAGTTTTTTTTAATTACACAAGACAACGCAAACGCTCACAACACGTGCGTATACTCACCCTCTATGAACACACGTATGAAAACACTACCCCATATGAGCACCTTCGAAGGACTGAGCTGACGAATGTTGAAGTTCACGAAGTCCGGAATGCTGTCTACCACTTAATGCATAGCGTCGGAAAATCCTGAATAAATCCAGAATAATGTGTCCCACCTAGGATTTGAACCCTGAGTGGGAGACCCCAACCAACAGTACCTAAGTATTGGTAATAGTAACATGGGTTTCAACGTTTTGGCGCACACCATGACCTCTGAGTTTAGATGGAGTTACATAGGTTTTTGATCCACGTTTGACAAGAGTGACTAGTTTTTGTCTTTTTGAGCCTATCTAATTGGCACTCATGTGTTTTGGCCCATTTGCTCACTCAAGCAATTTGAGGGGTCCAATCACACAAATAAAGCATAGATGCAAATTTGTGTGATTTATGCCTTCCTGTCACATGAATTTTGTTTAACGGGAAAGATCAAATCTGTGTGACCGGAAGGATCAAATCACACAAATAACAATAGAACGAAAATTCAATTAAAATAAACCATACTATCACACGAATTAAATAAAGCAGAAAAACTCGGTCAATCTAATATACTATAATCAAACAGAATGAGGAGAAAAAAATCATGAGAAATCATGAAAATCACTAGAACTTGATATAATCCAAAATCAAACAGTAGTGCATCTCACGAGGTGAAAAAAGACATTACTCGATCCATTAGAAGCATTAAAGTGGTGGAAAAGACATTAATCAAAAACAGTAGTAGTTCACGTATTTCAGTAAGTATCCATTAGCAGCATTACAGTGGTGAAAAAAAAATCGAAAAATATACTAAGGCCACTAGGTGAAATCCCAAATCAACATAGTAAGTGCAAAGTCAAATTGACAAGTTTACAGGTCCTTATAAAGCCTAGGTGGTATTTTAGACAAAGAACTAGTTACATGAGTGACACCTATAAATTACACCTAATCGACAACAGTAAGTGCAATAGAAATCAACTATAACTACAAAATGAATCAGTGTGAGATACTAAAACATAAATTAGGATGATCTTAAGAGCATAGATGAAACAATTGACACGATTTTAAGAGTAGAGGGGTACCTCTGACACTGGAATTTCAGCAATGACACATTTAATCCATCAGCACCTGTAACCCAATCTCAGCATCTAGCCCAACACCAGAAAAACTCGACAATATCAACACAGAAAAAGAAGAAAAACAAATATTCAGATCAATATCAACGACGACTATAATCTTCAATTGAATAGAATGTCAACCAGGAGTATAATCTTCTATTGAATGCTTAGAACTAAAGCGTAGAACATAACAAACCAGACGAAGCAAAAAGAAGACCAACCAACCTGAACGGCCCAGAGCACATGAGCAAGCAGGATCACACCAACTACTGCAGCCAGGAGCTAACTATTTCTCATTCAACGAACAAACGACCAACATCCGGAACAAAAGTCAAACTTTTAAAATCAGAGGAACTCTTCATTGCCTTCAATATTACAAACCTAGTTCATAATGGAAGGCGTGATTGGGGGTATTTACATATAAAATACCTAACAATTACACATGATAAACTACAGTAAATTTAGATCAATAGTACTATAACTAAAATTTCATCTTTCTATTATTTTTCCGATACTCATATTTGAATCTGTGCGGATTATAATTCAGAGCATACCAGTGACGACAATCATCTAATGCTAGAAAATTTGCTTCAATGTGAAAGTCATGTTGAAGCTCAATGGAAAATAAAAAACAAAACAACTAAGACAAGTACCAAAGATGAAAAATTAACTACCAAATATACAATACGTGTATTTGTTCAATAAAATCCATACCATAATCTCCTTGAGCAATGCTAGGATCAAAGGAAATTCACAAAAAGGTACGAGTATCAGGTCATACGCTAGGCGCAGACACAATCAGTGTCCTTGATACTCTCTGAATCATTATTATCCTTGTTTGACCTGTCATGAAATAAAATGGAACAATAGTTGGTTTAGTGATTAGTTCTACTCAACATAGGCCAATTATCAGCGTGCGATAAACCAACTTACAACTGGAACATCCATGAGCTGATGCTACTGTTGTTGGTGCTCAAGAAGTACCAGCAGATAGTGCTATGCTGATGCCCAGGTAAAAAGCCAACAGGAGGAGGAGGAGCGCTGCACGCCGTCGACCTCCCTGATTCCATGTCAAAAACCATGCCTTGATTCCTACCACTCCCACCAATCCAGTATACGCAGTTGCCCCTCAGTCCCGGCACACCCTCTGCATACATGGACACTGCATTGTTCCTCCCTACAAAAAACGAGTGGCCTCCCAGATCCTTGACCACATCCCAGCAAGGCTGCCGCTCAGGATAGTACCTAAGTACCAATATCTCGTTTTCCGTGAGGCGACGCCGACCTCCGGAAGGCAGCTGCAGCGCAACGGTGCAGCTCTCGTTCCTCCAAACTTGGTACAGATTGCCCTCGCAGAACACTAAGTTCTTGGCACTAGTGAATGTCGACACGATGTCGTAAGGTGGAGCAAAGGCGGTGGCAGGGTTGAACGGGAGGTTGGCCTCAGACAACAGGGGCTCAATGGTGGCTGGGAAATTTAGGTGTGGTCCTTTTTGCTGATGATATCTTTTTCGGGCCTGTCGTCCATATTGCAAATGAATTGCGCCACCAGCTTCAGCTTCAGCAGGTTGTGGTGGCGTGAGAACAGAGAACTCTGGTGGCACCGAGGGCCCTGCTTCTGCGTCTGCGTCATCGACGTTGGCTGCAGCGGGCTTCCAGAGCCGGCGCTCAGGGAGACGGAGCACATGCACGTCTCGGCAATTGGTGAGGCAGTAGACGACGGCGGCCTTACCATTGTCGGTGTAGACGACGTCGGTGAGATGGTCCCAGGTGATGAGGCGGACGGGGTCCATGACGGCCCACCTCCTAGCACCGGCGGTGACGTACGCGATCTTGTCGCCATCGCATATTACCGCGGCGGCGAAGTCGTCCTTGGCGGGATTCGGGGTGAAGACGACCCTTGGTAACCTTGGAAACCCAGCTGCTGTCGTAGATGAGCGGCCAGCGGCTGTCGTAGATGAGCGGCAGCGGCGGGAGGAGGATCTCCAGGCCGGCGACGGGGTTGAGGAGCACGAAAACGGTGTGGTCGTCCCTGGCCCTGGAGTGGACGACCGAGAGCGCGAGCCAGCCGTTGCTGGAGCCGACGAAGCGGGTTCCCGAGACGATGGCGGTGAGCTCGAGGGACCTCCGCGTGGGGAGGGACGCGGCGTAGGGGCGGCACCAGAGGCAGAGGGCGTCCTGGTCGTCGTCGACCACGAGGAGAGTGGGCGACAGCGGCACGAGCGCGCGGCGCCACGCCGTGCAGGCTCCCCGAGCGCGGGCATAGCCCTTGAGGTCCAGGTGGTCCCCGATGTGGCAGACGAGTTCTGGCGGCAGGTCTGCCCAGCGCGGGAGCGGCGCCATGGCCCCTGGCGGAATCGATCTATCCATGGTTCGAGTGGTGGTGGGATTTGTTTGTAAGAAGGCCCTTCTCGGTTATGATGCGTTTCGTCCAACGGCTGATCGAGAAGGAATCGGACCCGCTTTCTTCCCTGGACCAAATAAAGGCCCGGTTTGGGGTTGGGGACGAGGTAACAACTATTTTAATTAGGGCTTGTTTAAGTGTGAAGCTCTACTTATCAAAAAAAAAAAAAATGAAGCTCTACAAATCAGGCCTTATGGCGAAATTAGGTGCTAGATTTCCTGGTGCGCCTTTCGTGTTATAGTGTGCTTAGGGAGAACTCAAAAGATGCCGCAGGCAATCTCTAGATATGATCTTCTTATTGTAGTGTAGTTAGGGAGAAAACAGAGTAAAGCATCCACCTCAAGAATACACCGGAAACAAAAACCATCATCATCATTACACCTAGCTAGTTGCGATTAAACCTACGTGTTCCTTACAATTAACTACAAATCAAGATTAATATTGACTATTTTTTGATGTAAAATAAAATAACAAGTGTTAAGAGCGTTGACTGACATTAGGGTTCAAAACGTTGACTGAGATTAGGATTCAAAACATTGACGGAGATCGTTTACTGAGATTAGGGTTCAGGGCGTTTGATTTAGAGCGTTGACTGAGATTAGGGTTTAGAATGTTGAATGAGATTAGTATTAAAAGCGTTCACCGAGATTAGAGGTCAGAGCATCCACTCAGATCAGTGTTTAACTGGCATTAATGTTAACAATGTTGACTGAGATTAGGGTTTTGGCGTTGATTGAGATTAGGGTTCAAGTTATCGATTGAGATTAGTGTTAAGAGTGTGGACAAGATTAGGGTAAAATTGTGGTTTAACCATAATCAGCTCAAGTAAGCCGCCGCGCTGCATGACAGGAGCCGAACATCTCTCCCACACGTGTGGTTGGATCTGACACATGTCAGCCACCAACCCTGCATCCGCACCGTATGCGGTAGGACTATCCCCACCCAATTTGCTTTCAGATATTAGCAGAGAAAACTTGCATGGAAAATCAAACTGTACGTAGACAGAAATATATGCTAGCAGTAAAGGCTGAGGCCACGTTCCACATAAGGTTTGTCTGAAATACAGGCTATATGCCTGCTCGCGAAAAAAAAAAAAGGTTTGTCAATCCCCGTGCCAAGGCTATGGTAGCGCAGATGACCTTAACCTCCCCACTGTGCCATTTCTCTTGACGAGCTGCCAAGCCAGCATGGTAGTGTGCACATTTGATCTTGTATTTCTCCCTCAAAAACATGGCCTCGAGAGACAGTACATGATACCAGATTTGTTCATGAAGCACTCTTTGAGCACATCACGCAGCTGCTTCTGGGGAGTTTTTGTCTTGCCAATCACCTAATAATTGAGATTCAGTCTAGCAAAGCTCCTCTTCAATATCATAGCATTAGGATCCTCAAGGCACTAACGATGTCCTACAGATTCCATCCAGTTAACAATAAGCAGTTTGCGTAATTGTGCTCCAAGCACTAGTGTGGGAAAGCTCTTAATCTGTCCCTGAGAGATAAGGATTCGGTTGTTGTTGCAGTTAAAACCATAATTGGGACCCTAGGAAAGTTCTTCTTGAGGCATCCTAGACCACGATAATCTAGACGGAAATCGTGTACGCACTGACTGGTTTTTGTAAATGAGAATCATCAGAACTAGTGTCAGGATTCAGGAAATATTACAGATGCTTGTAATATTTGCTAGACTTGTATTCAGCATTGTTCCGAATGTATGACCATCTGTCATTTTGAATGTTCTTCACTTCTGAAGATCGAAGCTGTCCCTGAGAGATAAGGATTCGTTGTAGGCGAGCCTTGACATATAGTCGTCAGCCTAAAAAAGGAGAGCATTGTAGCTATTTTTTTCTAGAACACGACTTTACCAATAAGGTTCCAGGTCCAACAAAAGAACAAATAAGCAACCCGAACTAACTAGAGCTCAGTGAGGTGCCAGGCAAGGACGCTGCGACACAACGAGCAGGAGCGCTAGGGGCAAGCAAGCAGCCTGCAGACTAGAAACAAGATCACCCAGCATTTAGGGGAGCACACCACTGGCCTCCTCGGAGCCACTCCAGATGAAGGACCGGCGACGTTTGTCGATCTGCTTGATGGCGCAAGGGGAGAGGCAATGCAGGGATATTTTTTGAAGGGATGTTTCTGTTATTTTCATAGATTAAATTAGCTTAATTAGCTGAGGATAAAATTGTTAAGATATTCCTAGGATATATGAGACCCTAGGATATACCCTAATTATGGGCTCATACCAAATATACCCCTGAAGGGCAGATACTATATACGGGAACCTGTACCATCTAATGAATGAATAAGAGATCAGTTCCTTCCACGTTTCCTGTCTCACGTGCATGCTATTGTTGGGCTCGGGAAAGGGAGACGGTCGTCAACATCTTCTACACGCCTAATCTGCTATATTGGGAAGGGAGTTTGGATCAGGGGATCCACCACACCATATAGATTGCAATACGTTATCAGCAGCTCTCCACTGAGTCTATTTTTATTTGTTCTAAAAATAGAACAAGAGACGTGGTGCATGTCCTATGGAGGCTGAAGAAGATTTTTGCTTAGTTGATAGCGCTGCCACAAACTCAATTTTGAGAGATACGCAATATTTTGAGACATTGAAAAAGCGAGCTGAAAATGTTCTCACCATTGCTGGAAGCAATGGCCGCATTGTTGGCTCCGGTCGAGCTGTTGTGGTGCTCCCAAATGATACTAGGATATTCATTGAAGAAGCTTTCCTGTATCCTGGAGCCCAGCGTAATCTCCTTACCTTCAAAGACATCTGAAGTAGTGGTTATCATGTCGCTACTGCATGTGAAAATGGTACTGAATACCTATATTTGACGGAGTCTGATGAAGCAAAAATAAAAGTGGTTGAGAAAGCGCGTTGCACCTCCTCCGGACTGTACTACACGAAAATAAAGCCCCCTCCAGAATATGTTGCGATGGCTACAATTTTTAAAAACCCAGAATCATTTAGAATCTGGCATGAAAGGCTTGGTCACCCTGGGATAGGGATGATGCGTAAAATCATAAATAGTTCTGTTGGTCATGGCATTAAAACATCTCATTTCCCTAGACCTAAAGATTTCTTGTGCACATCGTGCGCAAAGGGAAAACTAATTACTAAACCCTCTTACCTAAAAGTAAAATCTGAGTCCTTGGCTTTCCTGGAGAGAATTCAAGGAGATATATGTGGCCCAATAAATCCAATGTCCGGACCATTTAGATATTTCATGGTCCTTATAGATGCTTCTACAAAGTGGAGCCACGTATGCCTGTTGTCTACGCGGAACCACGCTTTTCCTAGGTTCATTGCCCAGATCATCCGTTTGCGTGCTAACTTCCCGGAGAATCGCATTAAGACAATTCGGATGGACAATGCTGGCGAGTTCACCTCAAAGGCATTTAATGATTATTGTTTAGCATCGGGCATTAATGTAGAGCATTCTGTACCACATGTACATACTCAGAACGGACTTGTTGAGTCCTTAATAAAGAGGATTAAATTAATCGCCAGACCACTTTTACTAAATAGCAGTCTCCCCACCAGTTGCTGGGGCCATGCAGTGTTGCATGCTGCTGCCTTAATCCAATATAGACCATCTGCATATCACTCTGCTTCCCCACATCAACTAGCGTGTGGACAAGAACCAATGATTTCCCATCTGCGAAAATTCGGTTGTGCTGTGTACGTGCCGATATCACCACCCCAGCGTACATCAATGGGTCCTCACCGGAAGTTGGGGGTTTATGTTGGTTATGAAACTCCGTCCATAATCAAATATTTAGAGCCTAAAACCGGGGATCTGTTTACGGCTCGGTACGCTGATAGTATCTTCGATGAAGATCACTTCCCGGCATTAGGGGGAGGATTGTACCTTAAATCTAAAGAATGTCGGGAAGTGGAATGGAATGATATGAGCATCCATTCAATTGATCCACGCACTAGAGATGCTTTCAAAGAATAATTCACCTGCAACAATTAGTAAATAATTTACCAGATGCTTTTACTAATATAAGAGGAGTGTCAAAATCGCATATTCCTGCGGCTAATGCACCGGAGAGAGTGGAAATACCCATGGAAGCCACAAACTCTTCTCATGTCTCCAATCCTAGGAAAAGGGGGAGAGAACTGGATGACACGGTGGATGAGTCGCGGAGACGTCCGCAAAGACAAAACACCGAAGAAAATGCATTACGCTCCCAATTAGTAGTCCCAGAAGAGACATGCCCTGAAGGTGATGGCCCCAGTGCTCACGTGTGCACAAAAATAATAAATAGCACAAGGGCATCGGAACAACCAGACTCAAGTGACACGGGATATCCAAATGAGCTGGAAGATAATGAAGAACTGGCCACAAACTATGCTCAGTCGAGAGAGTTATATAATAGAAAGACTACAATTGTTGACATAAATTTCGTCTCTAAGATTGCTAGTGTAATCGATGAGGATCCCTGAACCAAAGTCCATGGCAGAGTGCCGGAAGCGCTCATATTGGGTCAAATGGAAAGAAGCAAAGAGAGACAGAGTAATTGCGCCGCTTTCTAAGAGGCAAGTCGGCGGGCGGTCGCCCGCACACCCCCTAAAATTTTCCCTGTAGGATACAAATGGGTGTTTGTTCGAAAGAGAGATGAGAACAACGTGGTGGTGAGATAGAAAGCGAGGCTTGTAGCAGAAGGGTTCACGCAGAGACCCGGCATCGATTATGATGAAAATTACTCTCCGTAATGAGCGGTATAACGTTCCGATATTTGATATCAATGACGGCAGGTTTGAATTTAAAAATGCAGTTAATGGATGTAGTGACCGCGTATTTATACGGATCATTGGACTCGAGATATATATGAAAGTCCCGGATGGGCTAAAAATTCTAGATCCAAAAATAAATCGCAACTTGTATAGCGTTAAATTGCAGAGGGCGCTATATGGGCTAAAACAATCAGGCGAATGTGGTACAACCGGCTGAGTGACTTTCTCCTGAAAGAGAGGCTCAAAATAATGAAGATTGTCCTTGCATATTCAACATGATGAAGGCACATCCCGTGCCCACCCCCATGGTCGTGCGTTCACTTGACATGCATAAAGACCCATTTAGACCAACGGGTAAGGATGAGAAATTATTGGGACCCGGTACCCTATTTAAGCGCCACGGGGGAGCACTAATGTATTTTTGCGAATTGCACCAGACACTGATATCGCATTCACAAATCAATTTGCTAGCTAGACATAGTGCAGCCCCTACAAGGAGGCATTGAGTTGGCGTTAAGACAATATTGAGATACCTCCAAGGCACTCAAGATCTTGGTTTATTTTTCCCGAAGAAAATGATATGACTATGGTGGGTTATGCAGATGCTGGATATCTATCAGATCCCCATAATGGTAATTCTCGACTGGTTTTGTATTTCTACGTGGTGGTACAGCCATTTCATGGCGTAGTGTAAGCAGACTTTGGTGACAACGTCTGCGAATCACTCAGAGAGATCATAGCTCTATATAAAGCTGCACGTGAATGTGCATGGCTACTTAATTTAATGGTTAATTTCATCCAGAAGTCGTGTGGCTTAAATATTGCCGATAGTCCAACTATTGTTTATGAAGATAATACAGCATGCATTACACAAATGGAAACGGGTTATGTCAAGACTGATCTAACGAAACACATATCTCCCAAATACTTCTATCCTCACGATCTCCAGAAGCAAGGTGAGATACATATAATGCAAGTAAGGTCATGTGATAATTTCGCAGACATGTTTACAAAATCTTTGCCTACTACTATATTTAGAAAATTTGTTAAGGCAATTGGTATGAGATTTTTAAAGGACTTGCGATGTTCAGGGGGAGAGCGCCCTTGAAGCATGAGTTTGGGACCTGAAGATCCTTAACCATATAATCCCGAAGATTATATTATGTCTAGAAGACGGTCGTTGTACTCTTTTTCCTTTCGTGAGTTTTCCTGAAGTTTTCGCTTAAGGTTTTTGTTGAGGCAACAAGTGTAATGCATTAGCGGCAGCAATGTACTCTTTTCTCCATTTTTTTCCCACAGGGTTTTTTGAGGAGTTTTTAATGAGACATGTGCTAGTCGTGGTATTCGCCCAAGGGGGAGTGTTAAGATATTCCTAGGATATATGAGATATTCCTAGGATATACCCTAATTATGGGTTCATACCAAATATACCCCTGAAGGGCAGATACTATATATAGGAACCTGTATCATCTAATGAATGAATAAGAGATCAGTTCCTTCCACGTTTCCTGTCTCACGTGCATGCTATTGTTGGGCTCGGGAAAGGGAGACGGTCGTCAACATCTTATACATGCCTAATACGCTATATTGGGAAGGGTGTTTGGATCAGGGGATCCACGACACCATATAGATTGCAATAAAAATTAGCTTAAATTGCTGAGGTTGACTAATTGCCAGTTGGCTAACAACTACTTAGAGAGATTTTGTCCAAAAAAAAAACTACTAAGAGATTTGGCTAAAAGATAATTTACCTATTAAGCCTTACATATTTGGATGCACCAGAGCTATTTAATTTGAGCTAAAAATTAGCCCTTAGTTTCCAAACATGCTCGTAAAGCTGAGTTTGGGTTGGATGGATATAGTGGGTTACGTGAGTCCGACGCACATCTGAAGTGACAAATTAAGCAAGCTCCTCTCAGGGCCTGTTTGGATACGCTTTAATGTAGCTTACGATCAAACACCTCGCTTCTCATCCAGCTTATCGGCACCGCCAACGCGAAAAATCCGGCCCAAACTGCGTTCGAAGCGACTCCCCGGGACGTTAGGAAATAAGCGGACCAAATTCGAGCTGCCCTCCCACACCGTCCCCCTCGTCCAATCCCCGCGGTCGCCCCCACTCTCTTTGCGCCCGTCGGCGCTGCGCGCGAGATTCGGAAAATGCGGATCGGCCGACGCCGCGCCTCCTCCCGTCGCGCGAGACCGCGCCGCTCTTGTTTGTCGCGCGGGGACGACGCCTGTAAAGCTGGCTTTAGGCCGCCGTGGGCTGATGGCTCCTCCAGCCGGCGCTGGTCCGGCGCTCCTCCTCTCCCTCCCGGCGAGCCGCAGCGCCTCCGTCGAAGGGAGCCGTCCCGACGCTCCTCCTGTCCTCCCAGCTGCGCCAGCGTCGGGGAAGCCTCTCCGTGTTTTTTGCTCCTCTCCCGTAGGATGTTGGATAAGGGGCACTTTTGTCTTTTTACCTCGAGAACAAATAATCTACCTGTAATAATCAAGACATCCAAACAAGTGTAGATTCTGATGTTTAAAGCGAAGTTTTGAAACAAGCGGTCCCAAACAGGCCCTCAATCAGACAACTGGGTGCTCTTCTTACTCCTTGCTACTAGCTGGTAGTTGTTTGTCACTGAAGCTGTACCTTTACCTAGTGTTGAGGCAAGCATCGCCACATGTTGCAGACCGAATGACCGATGACGCGCCATGCATGTTAATTTGCGCTGCTTTACTTCTTCATGAACTATTGTCATATCATGTAATTGTTTTTTTTTCCTATGCAAGGCATTACATAGCTTTGTTACTTAGTAAAATATTTTCACGGTTATACGACATCAAGGTTATTGCAGAATTCCGAACACCAGCGTTGGCTAAGGGCGTATTTGATATGGGCTCGAGAAGGTGGCTCGCGCTCTCCATATGCAAGTTGCCGTGTTCGAGAGACAAAAAAAAACCTTCTCTCTCATGGCTCCCGTCCGACGCAAACCATCGCGTTTCGAAAGCCAGGCTTGGCCGGAGCTCGCGCTGGTGCTGGATGCCGCTCCCCTCACCTCCCAAGCTGCTCCCCTCTCTCACTGCTCCCTTTCTTCCCTCTTCCCAGTGCCCCCAACCCGCGACGGAGTTCTCGCGGCCGCTTCCTCTCCCGCGGCGGAGGTGCTCTTGACGACGGAGCCACAGGAAAGCGCCGAGGAACGGCGGGATCTCGCGGAGGAATAGCGGGATCTCCCCGTCACGGTGCCCGCGTCGCGGTGATCTTTGGCGGTCGCGAGGGTCCCCTTGTCACGGCAAGACGCCAAGATGCTTCTTCAGGTCGCCCGTCACCGCGTGCGGCGGCGGCGTCCCCTTCTTCCGTCCGCGGCGGCGACGAGCTTCGCAGCGGGCGGCGCGGGCGTGGACGCGTGGTGGCGGCGGCGCGCCGCGGCCGTGGGCATGAGCGACCGCTTTCGGCCGTGGCCTCTGCCGCCCATGGCCGACCCGCTTGCGGGCCACGCGCATACGGGAACCGGCGATGAGGTAGAGGCACCCATAGGCGATGTCGCAAGGCGGCTCTCCGGTCGGTGGCGGCGGGTGAGTGGCGGCCATGGAGCTCCGCCGTCGGACGAGCTCCCTTCTCTCCCTTCCGCCCCTCTCCTCTTGGCGGTGTGCGCGAGCAGGCTCCCATGGCGGCGGCGTGAGCAGGCTCCCTCGGCAGCGGCGGCGCAATCCATCTCAGGCGACCTTGCAAGTGTTCGATGAAATGATTCACAGGAAAGAGCAGGGAAAGGAAGGACGGTAAGGCTACATGTTCCTGGGTGCAAGGTAACCATAGCACTGGTACAGGCAAATCAAACACGTTCCCTGCTGGGTCTGTATTATTTGGTATAATTAAATCAAACAAAGACACTCCTTTGGAGCCTGGCTCTCTGACCCCTAAGCGTGTGTGCCTCAACCACTGTCTAGTCACCACCTCTTAGTATGTCCAACAAAAACGGGCACAGTGTAGCGCACGCACCTGCCGTGCTAGTGTTTTTCTAACGGCAATCATATGCTTAAACCAGCCTTTGGAGTTTAGAGCTATCCACCTGATCAAGCGATCTTTTCCGCATCGTCCAAAACAAACCACCTTTGCTTGCTCGCATGATCTGTAAGTGCAACTGCAGGCGATTAAAACCTCAGATAAACTAAAATCGGCACCCATTCCTGATGAGAGGCAGAGGCCCAAGAAACCGCGACTTTCTTTTCTTGGAAGAAATGAAATCCGGCAGATCAAGCTGTTCCGACGAAACCCGGTGCACGATATCAGTCACCTGCTCACATTATACTACTTACATTTATCTATATACTCTACTCTGCATTCTGCATTTGATCGAAGCTCCAGCTGCACGAGACAGATTGCCTGCAAGTTTGAGCATGGGCAGCACACAAGACTACAAGAGGCCTAGCATATGTACTCCAGCGTTAATTTGCCTGAGCCAAGATGGATCAATCATCCAAGAATAATAATCTAACTAACGGTCTAACGAACACACCTGCCGCGCATTTTAGACATGGATGCATGCATGGGCTGGCGAGGAGCGCACACAGACACAGTAGCTAGCTGGAACTGGAACAGAGTCGGCAAACCACCCACCATGCGTTTTAACAAGGCGCGGTAGTTGCCATGCGGCGCCGTGCACTGCATCCTTGTCCTTTCGATCGGTCGATCTTGCACTCTCTCCAACCAAAAGGTTCACGCTTCTGAGGAACCCTCTTGGGGGCAAACGCTTCATCGAGAGCCACAGTTGGGTTCAGACTGGCAGTTGTTAGCTGCACCTTTTGTGTTTGCCGTGTACTCGCTGTTGCAGAGACTGAGGTGCGTACATCACGGCTGGGCTGCAGGCTGATCCATGCATCCCATATCTCCATCTGCTGGGACTAGGGATCTTCGATTTCTCACTGGTGCAAAAGAGATGGAGCGATTCTTCATGATGCTGTACGTTGGCCAGGATCTGCGGTCTGCACTCTGCACGGCAGTAGGGGGGCCGGTTGGTGTTTGACCAGGTGTATGTTTTGGGAAACAAGGCATCGCCAATTCTTCAAGGACCATGTAGGTACGTGCTTGTGCTGCTGCCGCGGTCTTCATCGATCATGACGCAGTGGCAGTGCAGGGTGAAATACAACTCGATGGAGCGACGACTGCTGCTCTGGTATCTAATCTCCTGAAGAAAAAGCACAGCTGCTCAGCTACTTTTTTGATGTCACATGCATAAACCGATGAGCAAAACAGAGTGTAGACTGTTGTGTAGTGCCATGGCCCCTGTTGGCTCGGCTGATCTGCATCTGACCTCACAGTACGTGAAGCGGTTTAGATCGAAGAGTTGATGCTAAAATGCTTGGTTAATTTCGGTATTAGTTGGTAAGGTTAAAAACAAGCTGAATGAGATTGTAACTAACAGTCTCAAGTCTCAGTGTTCTTCACTTGTTAACTATCTTCCGTATCTGTTCTGTTCTGTTCCTCCAATAAGATGCATGATGTGGAAACGAAGATAGGTAGTAGGAGCCGGAAGAAGAGACCTGTGGTACATCTCCGTGTCCTTTTGGTGAGTTTGTCTCTCTGAACTCGTACGGCACCATGGCCCATTGGTAGTGTGACTAGTGAGCAGTGAGGCCAACCCCAACCAACCAACGAGAGAGGCGGCCTGGTCAAAGTGCAGGTCATCAGAAATGCCTTCACACACCTCACACTTCACCGGCGATGCGAACCGATCCTGCTCGGCTCGCCGTTACCTTTAGCCCTGCTGGCTCGTTACTGTGTTACCACCACCCGGCTGCTCACCGCGTGATATGCATGATGATGGTAGGGTAGCTTTGCTGCCTGCCTCGCAAGGGAACGCACGCACCAACCAATCCGCCCGCCCGCCGTAGCTAGCTAGGAAAAAACAGCCGAGGTTACTGCTGCGAGTTAGGTCACCTGTAGTGGATCCGCCGGCCGCGCCGGGTCCGGTCGACGTCCACCGCACCGGGTGGCCTTGCCAAGTCGTCTTGGACGACGACGACGACGACCACGGTCAGGCAGGCACGCCACGGGTCGATCAGGTGATCGACTTCGCGCGGTTTTTCAAATGCGTCGAGCAAAGTAACCGTCCGTGACAAGTTCCAATATATAGGAACGGATTCAAAAACTAAATGATTTTGACATCGTTTCTACTAGCATATATCTGTAGAAAGTTACATGTTATTGTTGATTGGAACAAGATGATACTTAAACAAGTGATGAGTAGTCAACCCCCAACAAACTTAATCGCGCAAAGATCCATCCAGTTTCGTAAGCGAGGCCAACACCCCAGAATTCCCTCCTCTCACAAATTAAAACGCACCGCGTAGTTGAAGCGTCCCGGTACACCCATCCCACAAGCATGGTCGTTTTGGTCCAATGCAATCCAAACCGGCACGTCCACCCGGGACACAAGCAACCCTCACTAAACAACGCCCGTGCGGTGGCGACCCGACCCGACACCGTCGCACCACCCCGCACGCCCCGCCCGGTGTTAACAGCGTGCTCCAGCAGAGCCAGCGCGAGTACATAAGCCGCGCCGAGGTTGGTGCTGGTAGCTCAACCCTCCTCACCTCACTCACCACCCTCCTCTCCTCTCCTCAGCCGAGCCGAGCACCTTCCTTCTCCACGACCACGTACCACCACCACCAGTGCCCTTTATACCTTTCGGCGCCGCGCGCGGCTGGCCGGCCGTCTCCGATGGAGGCGACGACGACGACGACGACGGTGATGTCGCAGCAGGGCGGCGGCAAGGACGACAGCGGTGGCGGCGGCGTTCGACGGAGCAGCAGGCAGAGGTACCGCATCGAGACGAGGGCGCTGTCGTACGTGCTCCCGGCGCCGCGGCGCGCGCGCTTCTTCCCGTGGTCGTCCGTGCGCAAGGAGGAGGAGCAGGAGGAGAGCTCGAGGCTGCTGCTGCGCGGCGTCACGTGCGAGGCGCCGCCGGGGAGCTGGTGGCGATCGTGGGGCCGAGCGGGGCGGGCAAGACCACGCTGCTGTCCGTGCTGGCCGGGTCGGCGGACCCGGCCAGGGTGTCGGCCGGGGAGGTGCTCGTCAACGGGGTGCCCATGGACGCCGCCAGGTTCCGTCGCGTGTCCGGGTACGTGCCGCAGGACGACGCGCTGTTCCCGGCGCTCACCGTCGAGGAGTCGCTCGTGTACAGCGCGCGCCTAAGGCTGAGGCTTGGGTCGTCGTCGTCCGGCTCGGCGGAGGGGCCGGGCGAGGGAGCTCATGGCGGAGCTCGGGCTGGCGCACGTCGCGTCGTCCAGGGTCGCCGACGTGTCCGGCGGCGAGCGGAGGCGGGTGTCCATCGGGATGGACCTCGTGCACGACCCGGCCGTGCTGCTGCTGGACGAGCCCACGTCCGGGCTCGACTCCGGCTCCGCGCTCCACATTGTCAAGATGCTCAGGGACATGGCCGCCAAGCACGCCAAGACCGTCGTGCTCACCATCCACCAGCCCGGCTTCCGCATCCTCGAGCTCATCGACCGCGTCGTGCTCCTCGCCGACGGCGCCGTCCGGCACCACGGCTCCCTCGACTTCCTCCAGTCGCGCCTCATCGCCACGGGCCACGCCATCCCCGCGCACGTCAACGTCCTCGAGTACGCCATGGAGACCATCGACTCCCTCAAGCCCGACGTCGCGGTCGTCACAACCAGCACGACCGTCACCGCCAGCCCGGTGCCCGCGCCGCGCACCAGCACGGGGTACGCCAACTCGCCGGCGGCGGAGGCGCGCATCCTGGCGGGGCGGTTCGCCAAGACGGTGCTGCGGACGCCGCAGCTGTGCGCGGCGCGGATGGCGCAGTCGGTGCTGGCCGGCGCGTTCCTCGGCAGCATCTTCCTGGGCACCACGGACCTGCAGTCCCGCCTGGGCTTCTTCGCCTTCAACCTCACCTACCTGCTGTCGTCCACCACCGAGGCGCTGCCCGTGTTCCTCCACGAGCGCCGCATCCTGGAGCGGGAGACCTCCCGGGGCGCCTACCGCGTCTCCTCCTACGTGGCCTCCAACGCCGCCGTGTTCCTGCCCTTCCTCCTCGCCGCGGCGCTGCTGTACGCGGCGCCCGTGTACTGGCTCGTGGGCCTGGCGCGGGAGCCCGCCGCGTTCGCCTACTTCGCGCTCGTCGTCTGGCTCGTCATGCTCACCGCCAACTCCTTCGTCGCCTGCCTCAGCGCCGTGGCGCCCAACTACATCATCGGCAACTCCGTCGTCGCGGGGCTCATCGGCTGCTTCTTCCTCTTCTCCGGCTACTTCGTGGCCAGCAGGGACATCCCGCGCTACTGGGTGTTCATGCACTACGCCAGCCTCTTCAAGTACCCGTTCGAGGCCCTGGTGGTGAACGAGTACGGCGGTGCGCGCGGCGCCAGGGAGTGCCTCGCCTCGACCGGCGGCCTCTGCGTGCTCGACGGCGCGGGGCTGCTGCGGCAGCAGGGGATGCGGGAGGGCATGCGGTGGAGCAACCTGGGCGTCATGCTCGGCTTCGTCGTCGGCTACAGGCTGCTCTGCTTCGTCTTCCTCTGCATCAGGTGCCACCGCACCAGGAGGTGATCGACAAAGCCCAGCGCGGGAAATCAAACCATGCCAGTGAGTGGCCATTGGCATGCAAACAAGTGCAAATAGATCGAAGTACCCGCCCGCTCGTTTAAATTTCACCACATTTTTTCTCTCTTTTCTTGATTTTCCTGCACGAGACATGGATTCGAATTTACTAGGTTGTTGGATACGACTGAGTATTATATGTATATGTTTGGGAGACACATACGTACTACTGATCGAGATGGAGTTGTTGTAGTGGTCAGTGGATGATGATGTTCTTATGTATCAATCAATAGTGGGGTTACGTTGATGGATGGATGGATGGATGATGCTAATTAATGGGAGAATAAAGATTTATTTCATCTTCAGGAGGTTTCTGATCGATCCCTTTCCCAGTTCCAGGGAAAAGTGTCACATTCGTGTTGGATTTGATATTTGGTACGGAAGCCCTGGCCAATGTGGGAAAGAGGTAGTTGAGAAAGACAGGCTTAAGTTGCCAATCATGTCTGAGGTCACAGACACAAAAGGGATAAGGTACCAGCAGCAGCTCGGAAACTTGCCTAATTGGCACCAGTTTAGGCGAGAAAAAAAACTTAGTTTGCCCCACAAATTCAACTATCAATTGACAAAGCCTCCTTTTCAAAAAGATTTCGTTTCGTTCATTGGTATAGGACCATTAGTTCAACAGATCATGACAATGGTCAAGATCATTAAAAGGCCAAGTAATGATAACGTTTGCTTAAGCAAACCTAGCGAAACACCTGTTCAACTACTCCTAATTTGATTGTCCGCACTCTAACATTGGATCAATCCTGACTTTATTACTCTCGCCATTCTAAACTATAAGATTAACTTTAAATATTGGAAAACTGTACATGTATATCAAAAAATAGTTTGTATCATCATACTTTGCAAATTTATTTGTAATAAAAAAAAAGTAGACGAGCAAAGCATCTTTCTTTCAAAAGAATGATTGAATCTATAAACTATTTATTGAGTAAATATCTACCTCTTCATGCAATGACTGCATCTATGCTTTTAGATGAAGAATGACTGCATCTTTCTTTCAGCCTTGTCTCCCAAAAAGAATGATTGAATCTATAAAGCTATTGTGGGAGGGGCTTTATCCTTCCACATACAACTATCTACCTCTTCATGCAATTGTCTACGTCAGCGTACCACAGTATAGTACACTAACATTTATTTTAGATAGTCTATCGATCCCTTTGTGCAATTAAATATAAATCATATAATTTCATTTCAAATCATCTGCGCAACAACGCACATGCTATCTTCTATAGTTTGTAATACGTCAGAAACCAAATATACTTTTGTAAACATTTTTGTGCGCCACTATAACTACTTGGGCATGAACAATTGAGCATTGCCCTTCCCATCCAGTGTTCGACGGGAGCACGCGCTTGATTCTCCTGACGAAAAAGCATATTCATTTGACAGGGACAAGTACCCAATGTGTTTGCCTAGCCTTGAAAATCGGGGAATTTTGTCAAAAAAAAAAAAAAAAAAAAAACAATCCTACGAGAGACATTGGCATTGGGGACGAAATGCACAACCGTTTCTGTAATACCTGTCGGTTGCCACCGAGACATGCAGAAAATAAAGACATGCTCTGTTTTTTTCGAAAGATCCGTTACCAGATTTGATTGATAAGCACGAAGAGAAATCAGAGATTAGAGACATGCTCCGTAGATGTCCGCAAGTAAACACCCATCCTGGCCGTTTCTTGGAGAGACAGACAGGACTAACTGATTGTGTATGAGAAAGTAATCCGTGTGTATTAGTCTATACCAAAGTGGATTACGGCCTGATGAGGTAACGTAAGGCCATTAGAGTACGGTTTTTTAGGCGAAAAAAAAAGGAGTCCAGCTGGTTGTGTAAGTTGTAACATTTTGCACCAATGGCGTCATGAGTCTGTGACGCCTTGTATCATTGTATCTCAGCAAGACAGTCAAGCAAGAAGAGCCGAGTAGATAAGCTAGTCCTGGCCGCCGAGCCTGGAACCTCATCATCAGTCGGGGTCCGGCACCGGCAGGAAGGATTGCATCGATCGATCGGGCAGCAGTCCTGTCCGCGCGTGCCTTCCCTCCCTCCCAAAGCGGCACAATCAAATCACCGCAAGTGCCGGTCGCTTTTGCTGCAAAGGAAGGAGGAACCTGCCAACCCAAGTCGGCAGATGGCCCCCGGCCCGGTTCGTTCCTGGCATCAGCTGAGCCTGAGCTCATGTACGACTGGCCAGTCGGCACCACTTATCTGATCGCGTAGGCCGTCGTCGGCCGCACCGCATGCGCAGGCGCAGCAGTCGCGCTCATCCGCTCCAACGTAACTCCACTGCCCTCCACTGATCGCCGTCTCCGGCTGGAACGGCCGGGTCGCGCTCGCGCATGCCGCCGCTGCCCACCAATCCGGCGGATGGATAGCTCGCTCGCGTCGATCTGGAGATATAAGATATTTCGAGTCGGCGATCAGCTGGACACTGGACAGGAAAGGGGATAAAAAGAGAAGGGAGACGCTTTGGCTTTGCGGCGGTGCCTCGCCCCCGTACCGTACATGTCCGCCACTTCGCATCGCATCGCATGGTGGTGCTCCGGCCCGCGCCTGCGTTACGCGCAGGACGTCAGGTCGATTCGGTCGCCATGCATCGATCATGCCTGCACGCTGCACGGCAGGGCCGGGGACACGCCAGTGAGGACTGAGCAGCGATACACTGACGTCGACCTAGCTGATTACTTTGGCCAGTGTCGGCGCTTTTTTTGGTTCACCTGGTGGCTGCCGGCTGAACCTGGACACGCTAGCTCCTGTTAGTACTATATCTTCTCTTATCCGCTTGAATGATGAGCAAGATCTTTGGCCGATGGGGATAATCGGAACGTACGGGAAGTGGCAGAGCCAGACACGGACGCAAAGTGCAGCCGCCGCGCGCGCGGTAAATTTGGTTGGCCAAGATCATTGTTTCGATCGATCGCGACATCCATGGTGATGGTGTGGTGCATCCGTCCGTCTGCTAATTGATTGGCCGGATAAATCTTCCATCCATCACGTCCGGTCCAATGACCATGCTTCTCATCGATCAGCACGCACATTGCACATAGTGCTCCGTAGTGCGATGCGATGCATGAGTGCAGACATCATAGAGGTCAAAAGCTGTGCCGGTTTGCCCAGCCAGTCACCAGTGTAATGGAGAGCACACTACCTGCTGTGCGTTACTGACAGTGCACATGCATAAGAGAAAAGCCGGCTTGCCGATGTACTCCCTTTGCCTTTAAAGGAATAGATTCGTAGAATTGTTTTAAGTCAAGCATTTTAAACTTCGATCAAACTTTTTAGATAAAAAGGTCGTTAATATTTATGTTATCAAATTAGTATGGTAAGATTTATCATAAAAAATATTTTTATAGGGAATTGCTCTAAACCATGTGTCTGAAATTTAGATCTTATTTTAAGCGGCCATATCTCAGCCATTGGTTCAAGATCCAATGCCCCTGCTGGTGCAGACCCCTATTCATCTTATTTGTGGACCATCTTACCGGACAATCAAAGAGGTTTTTCACATGACTTGATTATAGGAAGTGTGATTTTCATAAGGTGCACATTTTATATCATAAATATTGTTACTTAAAGTTTGCCGGGCATGGATTCTAAAAAATAAATTTATTCAGAGACGGAGAGAGTATTTTTTTTGAAAGCGCGCACATTGTGCACGTATTGTATTAAGGGAAGCTAGAGTTTTACACGTTACACACTTTAGCCAAAATCATTGACCGTGGCGCACAAAGACACACTGACATACATCGCCGACTTGAACGGCGCCGCAGGTAAAGTTGTACTCTAAAAGGAAACTAATGTGCGACGGGTAAGAAGTGAAGCTGCTGGTATTCTTTGGACCGACCCGAAAGCAGGAACGCTAGGTCCATGTATCCTGCAGCCACCCAGCCTTGTGCCTCGTCCTTTATTTGAAATACAAGCCGAGCCGGCGTCCAGAATGCGCTGTCGAAGGTTCTTCGGTTTCTTTCCTTCCAAACTTCCCACGGCACGAGCAAGACAAGAGAGTCGAAACCCTTCCTGAAAGGCTATGTGACAATGCACCCGAGCGTAGCCACCAAAGAACCAAGCTGTCGTGCGTAAGTCAGGCAAATGTGGTCCAGGTGTGCGAGAGAGAGCAAACGGTGTCATACTTCCCTGGTGTAGACGCATGAAGCAAGTAGGTGATCGGAAGTCTCCGGTAGCTGCGAGCACAGGGCACGGTCGGCGCCTGCTGTAGGCCATGGCGCATCCGTCTCTCCGCCGTCCATAGCTTGCCGTGCAAGCCCAAATCGAAGAAGAATTTCACCTTTGGCGGCGCCTTTGCGCGCCACAGTTCCTTTGCTCCCAACAGGACGGTCAATCCGACGAAGATCAACTGAGACTCATAGTATAGCAATTCTTGAATGCCCAGCCATATGCGAAAGATCAACTGAGACTCTACATGGATCCTAGAAGGCTCAAACTCCATCGTTTTCTAGAGTTGGAGTAAAAAAAAAAAAAAAAAAAAGATAGTTCCTCTACTTTGCTCTTAAAAATGAGAGGGTTCTCAAACCAGGCGACCAAACCCTTTTGATTTATTTTTTAAAATAACGTTTATATTATTCTAAACTGCAAATAAGAAGATGATGCTAGTCTATGTCATAGTCTTATCATATTTGTTCATGTCCTGTCTTCCGTACTAGTAGTTGTTATGACTAACTAGACGCTGAGAAGAAAGGCACGTTTCTAAATGGCATTCGCAGAGCAGGTTAACAACTGCTATCTTTAAACTAAGATGTCATTAGAAATCAAAAGAAGAAAGGGCCGTTTCAAAGGGGTAGTTCATCCTTCAAAAATCCTTCTATATATGTACTAGAATCTTCGTTAAACAATATTAGGGGTACACATCAACATAACTCTTCGCTACTTACATATCTGATGCATCGCTGACCGCAGGCGCAGAGGCCGATCCAGCCAAGATTATCATCGGATTAATCGGTCAACTTCATTGCATCACAACATTTGTTTTTGTACTAACAATGTTTTATAAAAGGTTTATAAAATGAAAGGATTTACAATTTTTTTTTGTCAGATTGGCTGACAACAGTAATAAGGTTAGATCCATTACTGTTTGACTAGAAAATAGTATAATGGGCCCTGAACGCCTAGCAGGGTTGCCTATAGCCTTGAAACATTCGGCCCATGTTTTGTGGTCCAATCCACATTGAGCACATGTCCAGATGGAGCAGATCAATCGACATGAACTAGTTCCAGTCCACGGTGGCCTCGTGATGGCCTGGTTGGTGGTTTGGATAATGGCATGTCAGCATGGGGAGATTTATGTATTGTGAAATCATGTGTGGGATGAATCTCAAAGCATGGAGAAAAAATGTCCGCACTCTAGGGAATAAGAGAAGAGTCTAGAGTATGGTGGACTCTAAAGTGGGGACTAGTGTACATGAGAAGACTCTAGAGTGTAGTGGACATATATCTAGGGAGGAAATATCTAGAGGAGATATTTGGGGAGTGCTACCCATAGCCTCTCCCTATAAATAGGGGCTACCCCATTGTAAATGGCATCCATGTAAGTGACTCAATAATAGAGAGCCTCCATTCTCTCCGTGTGTCTTCTTGTGTGCTCGCTTCGGTGTCTCCGGGTTCTACGGCGGATTCTCAACACGTTATCAAGACGAGTTCTACTGGAGTGAAAGGTATGAACAATTCTGAGAATACCGCTTCAAGTAATTGATACACAAGAGCACATACTTTCTTGCTCTCTTTTGTTGGATCGTTCTCTCTTGTTGGGTTGTTCTCTCTTGTTGGATCGTTGGCGCATCGGCAACGCCCGGCATTATGAAGGTCGGCCCCCGCCGCCGCCGCCCATCCCCCGGCCGGAGGCGACCCATGGTGACGCTTAGGATGGCTCCGCCTCCGCTCACCGGCGATGCTAGGATGGCTCGCCTCCGCTCACCAGCGATGCTAGGATGGCTGCCCTCGCCGCGCCAAGAACATAGGTGGCGCTAGGATGGCTCGCTCCACCCACCAAGGTGACGCTTAGGATGACTCCGCCTCCGCTCACCGGCGACGCTAGGATGGCTCGCCTCCGCTCGCCAAAATGATGGTGGTGCTAGGATGGCCCCGCTCCGCCCACTAAATGTACATGCTGCCCTCAAGGCAAGCGGATCAGCCATCTCCATCCCGAAGATGGGGATACTAGGCCTCCCTCCGCCCCTCGAAGGCATGAGGATCGGACATATTTGCGGCATAAGCGCGCGTGGGAGCCTTCAGCCCCACCGTCCGGCCCTCGGTGTGGCCTTAGCGCCGCTTGAAGTCCGCAAAATATCGCGTGGCCCGAAGTCCACTATATTTTCTCTATTTTATTATTTATGTTACTATTATTTGCTTACCGTAATTTATGGCATTCATTTCGCATCTTTACTTTATTACAATTTACATTGTTTATTTAAATTGCAAGTACTAAGTAATCCCTCGAAGATTACACTTGGGAATTTATGTATAGTCCTCAAGACTATGCATAAGTCGTAATCTCGAAGATTACGCGACCGCATTAATGCTATACAAATACTTGTGCGCAGGCATGTCGGATATCGCAAAGAGGGATTTTGAAATGCTTGCCGCGGATGGCAAAGAACTACCTCACTTAGCTATCGATGTCGAGAACAAACTCGACAAAGATGAGCCTCGATCATACCATTGTCCGCCCGGCCGGGCAAGGATAGTCGCACCAAGGCCGACAAAGTGAAGGCGTTGTATTATCTCCGACATCATATCCACCCGACCTGAAGTCCGAGTATATGACGGAGAAGGATCCACAAATCTTGTGGCGCCCCTCGAAGGACCGCTTCACCCAAGCGGTGACTATTGTGCTCCCCGAGCACAACAAGATTGGATCAATCTGCGCTTCCAAGACTTCAAGTCAAGTCGCGGGCAGCCTACAACCACGCTTTGCACAAGATTGCGACAAAATTGCGTCTATGTGGCCGTAAGATCACCGACGCAGATATGATCGAAGACCCTATCCACCTTCCACCCCTAAGCAACATAGTGTCGCAATCTCAAAGACAGAACTCTAAGTACTCTAAGTACTGAAGTTGAGCCAAGTGTTGTCGGTTGCCGAACAACGTAATGAAGTTCTTATGAACAATCATTTACGCCTCGACCCACCGGCTCCATGGTCGTGCACGAAGCACATGCAAATGTTTGCCGAGTTCTCGCAACCGCAATGCAGGCCGTGGAAGAGGAAAGTGGAAGGGGAAAAGGGGTGCCATATTCAAAGGCAAAAGGAAAGCCCAAAGGTAGATTTGAATCCAAGAAGGAAAGAGGTGGTCGACGGGGGGAGAGCAAAGTGAATGCTACAAATGCGGAACAAAGGGACATTAGGCCCGAAATTGCCGCACCCCCAAACACCTCGTTGATCTTTACCAGCAAAGCAAGAACAAAGGAAAAGGTCAACCGTGAGTCCTACTTCACCGCCGAGCTCGAAGCTCGGCCTCTAAGATCTGCGCGATAATATGGATATCGACGCTAGCGGTTGGTGAAGACGTTCGTAAGAACGAAAGTGAGGACGACCTTCTTGATGATGACATCGACATATTTGGAGATATGCGTAATCTCCAAAAGTGTCGTAAGGCCTCAATGCGAAAAAATCCACATGCTCTAGCCTTGTAGTGAAGGTTGGCCATACATGCTCCCCTCAAGAGCATTTGTAAATAAATAAATGGGCCAAACCTCTATAATATTCTCTAGGAACTATGTGTGTAATATAGTCATGAATATATACACATGTGTATATGTGTTTCAATTCCTATCGTACTATTATTGTCTAACAGATCGATTGGGAAGCCCATGGTGAACAGAGATCCTGGTCTTGTGGACAATGGCACCACCAACACGATACTAAGGGAAACCAGATATTTCCAAACATTGACTAAGAAAAATGGAAATATTATGACCATTGCCGGAAGCAATGCTCATATCGCGGGCACGGAAGTGGCACGCTAGTTCTCCCTATGGGTACTCAAATCCTTGTGAAGGATGCCTTGTTGTATCCTCGACTCAAAGCGCACGCCGGAGCTTCAAGGATATCCGTGCGAACGGTTTCCATATCGAAACCGATATTGAGCAAGGTGTTGAATACTTGCTCATCACAAAGTTCGATGGGTACCAAAAAGAGAGTGGTGGAAAGACTCCCTTCATCGCCAATGGGTTTGTACTATACGTACATAAAACCCATCGAGGAATATGTTGCGATGAAGACCATATTCGAAGCCCGTAAGCGTTTTGAATATGGCATGACCGATTGGGTCATCCCTGGGTTGGGAATGATGAGAAGAATCATCACCAATTCTGCTGGCCATGATATCAAAAGCTTCCCAAATCCACGAAGATTTTGTTTGCACCGCATGTGCAAAGGGGAAGCTCATCACTAGACCATCCCTCCCGAAGATTAGGGATGAGTCACCCGTGTTCCTACAAAGGATACAAGGTGACATTTGTGGACCTATTCAGCCCCGTCGGGTCCATTCGGGTACTTTATGGTACTAATTGATGCATCTACCAAATGGTGTCATGTGGACCTGTTGTCCACTAGAAACCATGCTTTCTCCAAGCTAATTGCCCAAATAATCAGGCTAAGAGCAAGCTTCCACGACAACCGCATCCGTCCATTCGGATGGATAATCTTTGGTGAGTTCAGTCAAAAGCTTTTGATGATTATTGCTTGGTCATGGGCATCAAGGTAAAGCATTCAGCATACCGCATGTCCACACACAAAATGGTCTAGGCTGAATCCTTGATCAAGAGAATCAAGTGGATTGCCGGGCCAATGTTGCGAATTGTAAGCTCCCAACCGGTTGTTGGGGCCATGCGGTGTTGCATGCCGCAAAGATCGATCCAACTCGAGCCAAGCGCATATCATGACACATCCCCCATACTGACTAGTGCGTGGGAAAGAGCCAAGTATTTCCCATTTGGCGTGTATTTGGTTGCGCTGGTATACGTGCCCTTACCACCACCTCGGCGTACCTCAATGGGACCCCACCGGAAGTTGGGGACATATGTTGGTTATGAAACTCCGTCCATAATCAAATATTTGGAGCCTATGACCGAGGATCTTCATACGGCTTTCGATACGCTGATTGTGTCTTCGATGAAGACCATTTCCCAAAGATTAGGGGGAGATCGGCATCCGTAAGAATGCCGGAAATTGAATGGAAAGCAACCGGGTTACAATCCTTAGACCCACGCACCTGAAACCGAACCGGAAGTTCGAAAGATCATACATTTGCAAAATCTTGCAAATGAGTTGCCGATGCCTTCATCGATCATAAAAAGAGTGACGAGGTCGCATATACCAGTAGTAAATCTGTTGGAGAGAGTTCAGTACCCGAAGGATACCAACTCTACGGTCTCCACCAATCCTAGGAAAAGGGGGGGAGACCTCATGGTGGGGGTGCTCGAGGGACAAGGCCCCATGGAGACGCCCGCAAAGGCGAGTCATCGAGCCACTTGTCACACTTAAGGTATCGATGAAGAAGCTCAACGAAGTTGAGGACGCCCCCTGAAGTGGCGGCTCGACCGAAGTCGAGTAGGTCCCCGGTTTCTAAGGACCCCACCCCGAAGATGGAAACCACCATGCGGCGCTCAATATCGCATTGGTGGATCGGAATCGACCCGTACTCAATCGTTATGGGAAATCACGATGAGCCGGGATGATGAGATTGCCACTAATTATGTGGAGACGGGAGAATCTTATCATAGAAAGGCCACCTTTGTTGTCGACATATATTTTGCCTCAAAAATTGCCGATTCTTTGATCCGGATCCTGAACCAAAGTCCTTGGTAGAGTGCCGGGAAGTGCTCGATTGGGATAAATGGAAGCGACAAGAATTGAGAGTGCGCGCCGCTTTGCAAAAAAAGAGAGGTATTTGGGCTGCCGGTCCCAACACCTCCAAAAGTCATCCCTCAGTAGGATGCAAATGGGTCTTCCTCGGGAAGAGGAATGAACATGGTCGTGGTAAGGTATAAAGCGAGGCTTGTGGCACAAGGGTTCACGGAGACCCGGCATCGATTATGATGAAACTTACTCTCCGTCATGAGTGGCATAACGTTCCGATATCTCATATCTATGGCAGCTAACTTGAATTTAAAAATGCAGTTGATGGATGTTGTGACCGCATACTTGTATGGGTCACTTGATTCGGAGATTTATATGAGAGTCCCTGAAGGACTCAAGATCCCTGGGCCGAATCAAAACCGCAACATGTTCAGCGTCCGCCTGCGTGATGGTCGTTATACGGTTTGAAACAATCCGGAAGGATGTGGTTCAACCGGTTGAGTAACTTCCTCCTGAAGAGGGGTTACACAAACAATGATGATTGTCCCTGTGTGTTTATCAAGAAATCCCTGAAGGGTTTCTGCATCATCTCGGTTTATGTCGATGATTTGAATATCATCGGCACCACAGAGGACATTGAGGAAGCAATGGCTTACCTCAAGACGGAGTTCGAGATGAAAGACTTGGGTAAAACCAAGTTTTGTTTGGGCTGCGGCTCGAACACCTCCCTGAAGGAGTGTTTGTACACCAGTCTACTTATACTAAGAGGGTACTTGAAAAATTCAATATGGATAAATGCCACCCTCTTAAGACCCCCATGGTGGTCCGATCCCTGGAAGCGGATAAGGACCCGTTTAGACCAAGGGAGGATAATGAGAAAGTATTGGGACCTGAAGTTCCATACTTAAGTGCCATTGGAGCACCGATGTACCTTACAACCGCACAAGGCCCGATATTGCATTTGCAAGAAATCTATTAGCAAGGTATAGTCTTCGCCCCAACCGTGAAGACATTGGGTCGGCATTAAAACTATCCTCGGGTACCTTCAAGGTACCCGGGACCTTGGTCCGTGGTTCCCGAAGAACCAAGAATCAACCATGGTGGGGTATGTGGACGCAGGCTATATGTCTGACCCACATAATGCCAGATCACAGACTGGTTTTGTGTTTCTCTGTGGTGGTGCAGCCATCTCTTGGAGGTCTGTGAAGCAGACCTTGGTTGCCACATCAACCAACCACTCAGAGATTATTGCTCTGTATGAAGCCGCACGAGAATGTGTGTGGCTGCGACGTATGATTACCCACATCATAAGTCATGTGGTCTAAACGTCGCCGACACCCCCACCATTATCTATGAGGATAATGCGGCATGTGTTGCCGGATGCACACGGGCTATGTGAAGAGCAATCTCACGAAGCATATTGCTCCAAAGTTCTTTTATCCCCATGAGCTCTAGAAGAGCGGGGAAATAAAGATCCTGCAAGCAAGATCATGTGACAATCTTGCGGACTTGTTCACCAAGTCCCTGCCCGCCTCTAGTTTCTATAAGTGTGTCCGTGGAATTGGCATGAGGCGGCTCAAAGAGTTGCAGGGTTTAGGGGGAGACATACCCCCAAGAACATAGCCCATGGTCGGGTGATCCCGAAGATCACGAGTCGGTCCCGAAGACCGATCAAGCATCAACTGTTGTACTCTTTTTTTCCTTGATGAGTTTTCCCCATTTGGGTTTTCTCATGCAAGGTTTTTAACGAGGCAACAGGTGCAAACATGGCTGGCGCGTGTGAATGTACTCTTTTCTCCTACCCTTTTTCCCATTGGGTTTTTGGGGGAGTTTTTAACGAGGCATGTACACATGCGCGATTCACCCAAGGGGGAGTGTTGTGAAATCATGTGTGTGGGTGAATCTCAAAGCATGGAGAAAAATGTCCAGCACTCTAGGGAATAAGAGAAGAGTCTAGAGTATGGTGGACTCTAGTGGGACTCTAGTGTACATGAGAAGACTCTAGAGTGTAGTGGACATATCTAGGGAGGAAATATCTAGAGGAGATATTTGGGGAGTGCTACCCATAGCCTCTCCCTATAAATAGGGGCTACCCCCATTGTAAATGGCATCCATGTAAGTGACTCAATAATAGAGAGCCTCCATTCTCTCCGTGTCTTCTTGTGTGCTCGCTCGGTGTCTCCCGGTTCTACGGCGGATTCTCAACATTATGATCCATGGGTATGTAGTGTGATTAGTGAGGATATAGATATTTCAAAATTTTTATTTACAAATAATGTCTCATGATCGAGGGATTCAAAATTTAAACGAAGATGCCATGAATTTGGTGCATGCATGGATTGCCTGTTGGTTCGTCGTTTTTTTCGCTGATTAAGCCGGTTAATGTTGATTTGTTGTGCAAAGAAATATTGTACTATGTCTGATAAATCTGATGAGTATTATTGCTAGTGTGGTATTTGTACCCCTCTCTCCAAATTCTGTGAAGAATAATATTCAGCGTTACTCCCTGTTCAAAAAAAATTGTTACTCATATCACATAAAGTTTTAGCCCATTTGACATATGGGAAGACAGCAAAAAAAAAAAAAAAAAAAAAAAGCATTCAGATGACCGATTCGAGTTATTGGGTACAAACAAGCAGATTCAACTTGGACATTTAGCTCTGTGTTAGAGAATATTATATCTGAATCTTCCAAATGTGCAGGGCATGCATCTATCCAACACTTGTATATTTGTGAGCTTATTTCGGTCCATTAGTTCGTTTGGATGATTCGTGAATCATCATCAGTCAATATAAATAAACCGAGTATTTATGCTTTCACCGTTGGTACTGTGGTATTCATACTCCAGACGGCAAACTAATTCTTCTGAGCATTTCTCAGGGCACGTAGAGCCTCTCAGCTATGAAAATCCATAAGCTGTCAGTGACACAGTTTGCAATGCAAAAGTATGGCCTTGTTGGCTGGTTGAAACAAACCGGCAACATGCTTTTCTCTCTCACGTAAAAAAACCAAAGACGCAAGTAATTTTTTGGTGGAGACACTGGTCCGAACAAGGCCTATTTAGCTGAGCAGTTCAGACACGTGCAATAGACGCAAGTAATGTGTGGTGGAGACACTGGTCCGGCAATACAGTACTCTTCAATCTGTATATAAGTTCCATCTATTTAGCATAAGAAATTCCATGATACAAAAACAGTCCCGGAAAGAATTCTTTCATGGATGAACTATTTTTCACTAAAAAAAAGACATTTCCCTTCAACTGGAGCGCCAGCAAACAGACCCTAACAAAACAGTAATGTCCTTTAGCTAAACAATAGAGAAGAAGCCATTCTACCAAATATTTCCACATTTTTTAACTCTAAAAAAACTATTTTTCCATGAATAGAACCTCAACGGCACAGTAGTGTCCTGTGGCTATACAGCTCTGACAGAGGAGTAATGAAAAGGCCTCGTTAATTATTTTTTAAAAAAAGAAGAAGAAAAAAAAAAGCGGCAAAGCCCAACTACCAAAGTCGTCGGTTGTTGTCACGTCCTTGCTTCGTCAAAGTCTGAAAATTAAGCTGGACACCACTCCCGCACCAAACCATACTAATCACCGGCTCTTCCCGCGACCTCCTCCTCCTCCCCGGAGATCCACCCCGAGTCCCACCGCCGCCTGCGCTGCCTGCCTCGGCAATGGCCGCCACGCCGACGCCCACCGTAACCAAGTCCGCGCCGTCCCTGATCCCGCCGGCGGGCCCACCCCGGGCGGCTCGCTCCCGCTCTCCTCCATCGACAAGACCGCCGCCGTCCGCGTCTCCGTCGACTTCATCCAGGTGTTCCCCTCCCCTACATCGAGCTCCTCCTCCGCGATCGCGGCCATGCGCGAGGGCTTCGCCAAGGCGCGCTCGTGCCGTACTACCCCGTCGCCGGCCGCATCGCCGAGCCCGTGCCGGGGAGCCTGAGATCGAGTGCACGGGGGAAGGGGTGTGGTTCGTCGAGGCCGAGGCTAGCTGCTCCCTCGAGGAGGCGCGGAACCTCGAGCGCCCGCTGTGCATCCCCAAGGAGGAGCTGCTCCCGCGTCCGCCGGCCGGGGTGCGAGTGGAGGACACCCTGCTGCTCGCGCAGGTCAGTCCGATTCCCATTGCTCTGCTGCTGCTTTAGTCCCATCATCACTTCTGATCATTTCGGCTAGTAAATTTGGGGCGCAAGTTTGGGTCTGGATCTGAGGGGGTTTAGTGTTCAGTCTGTGGATCTGAGGCGGAAGCAGGGTGTTGACTAACGTTGACTAGTAAATCTGTGATTGGCTTATACAACCGTAAATAAATACTAATAAAAGGTGTGACGCACAATGTGTCACCCACGCATTCCTCAAATTAGATCGATGCAACTGTGAGTGACTGTATCATGGACAATTGGCCACACATTTTTGGAGCTGATCTAGTGATCGGCCATTGGTAGCAACCATCTCAAAAACATTAGCATGCTTCTGGCTTCTGGGTGCGTCCACTTGAGCTAAAGTGTGTGTTGCTGCAGCCAGCTGCTACTGTGGATACAAGGATGATTTGAAGGGGTTGCAGCTGCAGCACCTCACTTTAGTTGTAGCCTGGTAAGGAATGCCGGAATAGTTTCATCAGAAGTAGGCAGGAATAGTTGAAGCAAGTATTGATTGGTATTCTATATTTGCTGCCTTACCTTGTTGACTTGCATTCAGCCAAATTATTAGTATCACCACAGATTGTTGCCTTGCCGGTAGGCAAATCACATAACAAAATGACGAAACAACTGTTGTTTTCTTTTGCATTAGAGCAAGACTGTATTCAGGCATCTAAAAAGTTGGATGATGATCGCTGAATATAGAACGTGGTTTGAATATTTATTTTCCAATTATGTAGTCCCAAAGTTATTCAGGCCCTGTTCGTTTTGCCCCAAAACCAAGGGAGTGGGAGGGATTGAGGAGAATTAAATCCCCTACAAGTAAAAATCCTCAATCCTCTCCAATCCGCCCCCCCCAAATCCCTATGGTTTAGGGATGAAACGAACAAGGCCTTAGATGGAATGGAAGGATACCCTGTTGGAGGGAAACTACCTTTTATTCTTGAAGCTTATATGCCTAAGAAATAAAGATTTTTGGCATGTTTCCTCATTCCTATACTCAGATAACAGAGTAGAATTTTGCTGGAAAAAAACTCGACCCAAGGAGAGAGACATCCTGAAGTCATTGCACTTAAGATTGGGAAAAGCCCCTGAAAGCTGGCTAATACGCACATGTTTTCGCTTTAGAGACTGCCCCATGACCATGGGGAGCATACAGCAAGGGGCTTTAACCAGGGGTCTTACTAGCATGCTATGAACATGTTCTTGAAATTTTCCCTATTGAAGGCCAGAAACGTACAAAGTAAATGTCATTTTGGTCACGTGCATTATTTGGTCAAGTAATTGTCTCAAAACATGAGGTCGCACATCCTTAGTTTGAGGACTAGACGACTAGTTGCTGAATTTATATTTTATTTAGTTGATTAACCCGCTGCTGTTTTCTCAATGTTCAGGTTACAAAGTTCACATGTGGTGGATTCGCTGTGGGCATTTGCTTCAGTCACTTGGTGTTTGATGGGCAGGGTGCTGCACATTTTCTGCAAGCAGTTGGTGAGATGGCTAGGGGCCTCCCTGAACCATCGATCAAGCCAATATGGGCTCGGGATGCCATCCCCAACCCACCTAAGCCACCACTAGGCCCGCCACCATCATTCACGGCATTCAACTTTGAGAAGTCAGTTGTTGAGATCTCTCTGACAGCATCAAGCGTGTGAAGGACCAGGTTGCAAAGTGAAACCAACCAGAAGTGCTCCACTTTCGACGCGTGGTCACTGCCATAATCTTCAAATGTCGTGCCTTGGCAGTCGACTTTGCACCTGACGCTGAGGTTCGGCCTGGGCTTTGCAGCCAGCACGCGCCACCTGCTGAGCAATGTGCTGCCCTCAGTCGAAGGCTACTATGGAAACTGTGTGTACCCAGGTGGTCTCACCAAGACCAGCCAGGAGGTGAAGGAAGCTTCGCTTGTGGAGATCGTGACCGCGATCAGGGAAGCCAAAGGAAGCTATGTCGTCAAGGTTCCTTGACTGGTTGAGCGGTGGTGCCAAGGAGAACCACTACAACGTGTCGCTAGACTATGGCACCCTCGTCGTGACTGACTGGAGCCATGTCGGTTTCAACGAGGTTGACTACGGGTTCGTGAGCCGAGCTACGTGTTCACCCTGAACGACGACGTGAATATCGTTCCCTCCGTCGTGTACCTGAAGCCGCCAAGCCAAAGCAGGGCATCAGGCTGGTGTTGCAGTGCGTGGAAGGGCAGCACTCTGCCGTGTTCAGCGAGGAGTTGCAGAAGCATGCATAGAGGGAGTGTATTCCATTCCACAGTGGGGATTGTTGTATTTCGTTGTGTCAAATTGCTGCTCTTGGAATTTCGTTGCAATAAGACAGGTTTGGTTATGTTTATACGTTGTATTATTATCAGCACGTTACATTATACATGTATTGAGTAATTGACAGAGATGAAATAATAATAATAGTGTTCCATTTGAAACAAATTATTTCAGACTTGTTGGCCTTCTGTATTCAACTGATTATGTCATTCACTGCATTCAACTGATGATTGATCAACACTTCTTACATCATTCACTGCATGATTGATCAACTGAAATAATAAGAAGTGCTGATGATGATGTCTCAAGTTTTAATGTGTCAACAACTCTATATATATGCCGTAAGAAGTCAGGCTCCATATGAACACTGATTGAATTGGCACTGTTTGATGATTGATCAACAGCAGAAAGAAGCTTAAACAGGCGTCACCAAACAAGCATTGAGCGAAGAACATGAGCTAGAGTGCCACATTTGTGAGCTGCAAAGTCCAGAAATTATCGATAGAAAACAACTGGTCATGCTCCGCAACCGCAAAAGCCACCGACCCACTTGCCTTCAGCTTCAGGTTTCAGATCAGCATCGCCATCGCCATCGCCGGCCTAACAGACAAGAAGAAAGATCCCGGCAAGTGGCGACTACCAAATTCCAATCCAGCGTTGCCAAACGAGGCAACAACCTCCGCTTAGCCGTCCACTAACTGCTGGTGATTGGTGCAAGCACCAACTCCGCTTCTTGCTGCTACTCGCGCCCACCGCTCCGCTCCACCAGCCGACGCCGTCATGTCTGCCGCCGCCGCCGCCGCCGCCCCCGGCGTCGTGAAATCGGCTCCGGAGCTCGTCGCGCCAGCGGGGCCAACACCCGGCGGTACCCTCCCGCTGTCCTCCATCGACAAGACCGCGGCGGTCCGCGTCTCGGTGGACTTCATCCAGGTTTTCCCCGGCCGCAGGAGCCGGCGGGGACAACCAAGACGCGGCCGTGGCCGCGATGCGCGACGGCTTCGCGAAGGCGCTGGTGCCGTACTACCCGGTGGCCGGCCGCATCACGGACGTGAGCCCCGGGAGCCCGTCGTGGACTGCACCGGGCAGGGCGTCTGGTTCGTGGAGGCCGCCGCGAGCTGCGCGCTCGCCGACGTCAACTACCTCGAGCGCCCGCTGCTCATCCCCAAGGAGGAGCTCCTCCCGCGCCCTCCCCTGAAGAGAAGCTCGAGGACCTCGTCCTCATGGCTCAGGTTCGATTCGATCGATCGCTTCCAGATTCCCTTGTCTGATCCGAGTATCCAACAACTAGGAAGATTAGCCGGATCCGGGAGAGGTGAGCTCGATCGTCTTCGGTGCTGAGAATTTGTGCACTCTACAGGCGACCAAGTTCACCTGCGGCGGGTTCGCGGTCGGGATCTGCTTCAGCCACCTGGTGTTCGACGGGCAAGGCGCGGCGCAGTTCCTCAAGGCGGCTGGTGAGATGGCGCGGGGGCTGCCGGCGCCGTCGATCGCGCCGGTCTGGGACCGCGACGCGATCCCGACCCGCCTAAGCTGCCGCGCGGGCCCCCGCCGTCGTTCACCGCGTTCAGCTTCGTGACCCAGGTGGTGGAGATCTCGCCGGAGAGCATCGCGCGCATCAAGGACGAGTTCAAGGACGCGACGGGGCAGACCTGCTCCACCTTCGACGCCGTCACGGCTGTGGTGTTCAAGTGCCGCGCGCTGGCGATGGCGCTCCCCGACGACGCCGAGGTCCGGCTCGGCTTCGCCGCCAGCACGCGGCACCTCCTCCACGGCGTGCTGCCGTCGGTGGACGGCTACTACGGCAACTGCGTGTACCCCGTGGGCATCACCCGGGCCAGCAAGGCGATCCGCGAGGCGTCGCTTCCGGAGGTGGTCGGCGTGATGCGGGAGGCCAAGGAGGCGCTCACCACGCGCTTCACGGACTGGATGCGCGGCGGCGCCAAGGACGACCACTACAACGTGCCGCTGGACTACGGCACCGTGACGGTGTCGGACTGGAGCCGCGTCGGCTTCCAACGAGGTGGACTACGGCTTCGGCGAGCCGGGGTACGTCTTCACGCTCAACGACGACGTCAACATCGTCGCGTCGGTCATCTACCTCAAACCGCCCGCGCCCAAAGCGCGCGGCATCCGACTCATGCTCCGCTGCGTCGAGGAACCTCACGCTGCGGCGTTCGCCGACGAGCTCGCCAAGTTCGCGTAGATCATGGTTGTTTTTGGGCATGTGTGTGGTACACTGGTGTCAGACGTTCATGTCAACGGCATTGTTGGATGCAAACGGCGCGACTTGCATCGTGCCGGCGAACTTGCTTGCTAAATATCCCAGCACGTTAGAGGTGATTTTATAACTTGTACTCCCCATTCTAGATTATACTGTATGTTGTTCTACCATTTCAAAATATATACTCCCTCGTTTCAAACTTTTAATTCGTTTCACTTTTTCAACTCCAAAGTTTAACTACTCGCCTTATTCAAAAAATTTACGCAAACAAATTTAAATTTAAGTCATTCTTAGGATCATTTGTTAAGAAAAGAAAAAAGTAAAATGAATTATAATTAAAAGAGGAGAATAATTTATACTATATGTCTAGATATATAATGTACAATATATATCTAGATACATAGTAGTAAAAAGCGGTGCCATGATTTGAAAATAGGGGACCAGTAATACTGGCGATAATCACACGTGATGAAATACAAGAATGGAGAGTCGCTCGACACCATTACCATATTGCTCTACAACAAGAATGCAGGATCGCCACCACGAAGGCTACCACTCTTTCACCAAAAGGTCACAATTATCGCCAATTTACAAGGGCAACCTGACCTAATCTCTCAAATATCTCAAGCTCTAAGGTCTAAACCACACGAGGATGCACAATAGTGTATGTCTTAGCCTAGGATATAATCTTGAATGCCTTGATAGGGGTGGATAGAGTGTAGAAATAGCTCTACTCTCGGTTCAATCAAAGCAATCCAATGGTATCAAGCAAGTGTAAATGGTGAAGTATTTTCCAACCGACCAAAGGGTTTGAATATCGGAAAGAAGTATGGTGCGTTCGAATCCAGAGATTTGATATCCATACTTTTTCAATCAAAATACTCAAGTTTGGAAATATATGATGTCAACCAATTAATCAAAGGGGTTCAGTATCCAAAATCCGAAGTTAGAGATTTAGTATCCTACCTAGATACTAAAATTTGATACATAATGTCGATATCCAACCATATCTTAGCCAAAATATCCGTAACCAAATCTAAGTCCATGGTTTGCTAACTATCCGTATTCAAATTTTTAGGTAACCGTATTCGATCCGTTTACACCCCTACCTAATATACGGAGTACATCCCAACTCAGCCAATTGAGGAGCCTCACTATGGCTAGAGTAATTTAGGTGTCGGTGAAATGGTGATAATTTTTTATAGTTGAGATTTATTTATCAAATTCCTTAGCAGCGTAATAATCATTTGTGTGAGGAGTCCGTAATCGCACGCCGGCCGCCATGGCCGCCTCCGAATCCCCAATCTCACGCCTGCGGCCGCGCCCGCCGCGCGTCAACCGGCCCGCGCCTTCCTCGCCCACCTCGAGGCCTACCTCGCCCGCCGCGACGGCGTCGACAAGCTGCTCAAGATCTTCCGCTACGCTGCGCGCATCGAACCGAGGGTCACCGGGGTCGCGACCCTTTTGCTCCTCTTCCGCTACGGATCGTCCCGATTCGACCACTCGCTGATTCCAGTTGCGGGTCGGCGTTGGAAGCGGGTCGAGCCGAACCCCTTGCAGGCCTATATGGTATGACACTCCCCCACGGACCGTCTTCCTGGTCTTTTTTACGACTCCACGGAAGGGTTTCGAGTTGGATGCACGCCAAAGCAACGTCCAAACTCAAAGGGTAGTGCCGCCGTGCCGGCGGAGGGAGGGAAGACAGAAACTAAGTGCAGTGCCGCTCGCCGTGCCGGCGGAGGGAGGGAAGACAGAAGAGGTATGGCAGCGGTGGGCTTCCCGCGGGACCTGATGGTTCAGCGCATCCAGAGCTTAGTGGAGGAGGGGTTCTGGGACGCGCTTCGCCGCCTCAAGCTCGACGTCCTCGGCACCGACGACTCCCCATCCCAATCACCGGTGAGTCCGCTCCCCCACAACCCCAACCCTCTGTTTGTTCGTAGAATTCGCGATTTAGGGCAGGGAACGGACGCTGATCCCATGCATTTCCGCTCCCGGCTTTCGGACTTCGGTAGTAGAGCCCCAACCCGCCTTAGTTGTTTGCCGGCCGCGACCCGAGTCTGTTTGGTTGTTGAGGGGGTTCGCTGGAGTTGGCTGTTCGCCGGAGTGTGGCTGCTAATTACTCGCTGCGCTCTGCTGTGTTTACTCTTAGCACGCAAATTTTGACTCCGATGATGAACTGTTGAGTTTTGTCGGAAGAAATTCCCAGCATAGAATTCCAGTTTTGTGTTTTATGGATGAGCTAGACTAGAGATTTATGGATGAGCTAGACAGTTTCTTTTGAAATATCAGGTTATTATACTCCACGCCAGCGTCGCCCGATGGCAAGCTTCTTCAACCTGCGGTCGGGATCATTGGTGCCGCCATCTCAGCCTCAAAATTCTGTTGGCGACAGGAACAATTGCCCAGTCCTAGGGACCCTCATAAACACTAATAACATGAGGGGTTCCAAAACCTAGATAGAGAACAGCTTCTGAAAGCAGAAGCAAAGAAGGTATGGTTGACATTGAATTTACTATTGTTTACGCATTTGTTTTACTTGTCTTGTTCTAATATCTATGTGGGCCCAGATCTTGGATGACATTGTGTCTGGTAAAGTAGAAGAGGATCCTTCTGTTCTACTTAGGTTCCTTGTGACATCATTTGCCGATTTGAAGAATTGGAAGGTCTATTACAATGTTGCATTCCCCTCATTGGTTTTCAATTCAAGAATGACCCTGCTCAACCTGCAACCTGCCTCAAAAGTGCTCACTAAAGAAGAGGTCATGTCCATGTGCACCTAGTACTCAACAGCACTACCTTCCTTGTTTGATGCTGTCAGTTTGTTCTGAAATCTGTTGATTTGTTCCTGCAGGCAGCATCCGTTTACACATCATTGCAAAAAAAATGGCGCTTCTAGTGAAACAACAGGTTTGAGAACCATGCCCGACAAAAAATGCATATGCTTGACATCATATTATTAATTTGTTATATGTTGATCTGATTTTCTAATTCATTGTGTTAATGGATTAACATCTCTGCAGTTATTCCATTCTTTGTGGTCAGTATATCCTCAGATTCCTCTGCCTCTGTAAGGCAACTTAAGGACTGGAAAGCTTGCCAGGGGAACTATCAAAAGGTAACATTTGTGCCATCCATTTGTTCATCTAGACTAGCTGAAGTTTGATAAATCCTTTTTTACCCTTCTTCATGTATATCTTTGCCTAAAGTAAATTCATTGCCTTGCTGTTGCAGCTACTATTTGGATTTTATGATCATGGATGTCGCTCAGATTGCCCTGGTTGGGTTATTAGAAACTATGTTGCATTTCTGAGCATCCGATGGAAGATTGAGAAAGTGCAGTTTTTCTGCTACCGTGAATATAAAGGGAACCCTGATCTAGAACAGTCCCTCATTGGTGAAGCATCATTTCCATCACCTCGTGGTATAAATATGGTGGATTTAAATGTCAGTCTGCACTTTCATCTATGATTTGTCCATTTGTAACACTATAGCTGTTACTACAGGTTGGGATGACCCTGATTTTCTACCTGATGCTATTGGATGGGAGGGAATAAACCCAGGGAAGGGAACAAAAGAAATGAAACCAAAAGAAATAGATCTTCAATCAATGAATCCAGCAAGGTGGGTTTTATTGTATATTTTGCTTTCAAATTTCAATATAATCAACGGTGCATAAAAAAGTATCTTGATTGTTTATTTCATGCACAGTCAGGATGAAGAAAAACAATTGATGCACTTAAAGCTTATGGGGTGGCGCCACTTTCCTGTGAATATAGACAAGTTATCTCATGTTCGAAGTTCTTCTCTTGGGTGCTGGAACTCTTGGATGTGAAGTTGCTCGCCTTCTTATGGTTAGTGCTTTGAGTTGGTAATAGATTCCTGTTCATAATAATCTAACAGATTATATGTCTTTGTATCCTGCTTCTAATTTATGGTGGCAATCATTCTTTTTTCAGACCTGGGGTGTACGGAAACTGACGGTTGTTGATAGTAGTAGTGTTGCGACATCTGACCTTGTCAAGCAATCACTCTACATAGATAAGGACTGTGGAGTTCCAAGAGTAACTGCAATAGTTCCACATCTAAAAGAAAGATGTCCTGCAGTGGTGAGGACAGTCTTCTCCTTGAAACACATGCTTTCAAATTTCTGCTGTGGATAAATGATGGTGATTGCTTCCATGCAGGAGGTTGAAGGCATCCAAATGGAAATACCAGTGCCTGGGCATCCTGTTTCTTCCAGCAAAATGGCAAGTGTGCTTGATGACTGCAAGCATCTGCAAACATTAGTGGCTGCCAATGATGCAGTGTTCTTGTTAACAGACACATGGGAGAGCAGGTGGCTTCCAACTCTTCTATGTGCAAGTGAAAACAAGGTAAAGCTTGAACACAGTATCCGTTGGCTAAGGACCTTTTCAGCTGTTCTTTGTACAGCAATGTCTAAGTACTTAGCCTGTGGCTGGAGGAGGGAGTCCAGATAGATTAACCACACATGTCTTAGTTACCAAAATTACTATGAACCTATACTTTTTAAATTGTGTATGCCGCTGCTAATTTACTAATGATGTGTTATGCTTCCACTGCAGATAGCTATTAGTGCAGTATTAGGATGCAACAGTTACCTTGTCATGCGACATGGTGCTGGACCAGGAACAACTAGGGGTACAGATGAAGTGATTACTCAGATAGAAAATTTGTCCACAGAAGATGCTCCTGATCATCAAAGATTGGGCTGTTGTTTCTGCAATGATGCCGCTTCCCTTATTGAGGTACATGTTTTCCTGTTGTTTCTGCTTTATACTTTATTGTTGGCTCTTCATGTTCAGTTTTATTCTTTTGCAGCCAGTTCCTTATGAAGCACTACCTGGACTTGCCTCAGTTGCATCTGGCAAAGCAGTGGAGCTCTTTGCTAGGATGTTACATCACCCTGACGAGTAAGATGCCTTAAAGATTATTGCTGAGTCCAACTTATAGTTTGTGTAGCATCGATAGTAAATATTAACTTTTTACAGACCTGAGTAAGCTAAGTAGTAGGGAAGTTAGAAAAAATATTCAGTCCATGTGGTGCCGTAAGTATCATACCTTTTGCAGGATACATGCCCCAGGCGATACTGCTGGTATGGAAACAGAACATCAGCTTGGTCTGTTGTCGATCAGCTACGAGGATCACTCCGAAGTGTGTTTTATCTATGGAACTGAGCAATTCCTCAGTCAATTGTACTGCATGTTCTGCTGCTGTAAGTAAATTATACCTTTTGACATTACATTCTCACAATTTTATGGTTTCTAATGTTACTCCGTGCTAAACATTCCAGGTATTGTCAGAGTATAGAAGAAGAGGATTGATTTTTGTCATGCAGGCCATCAACTATCCAACATATCTGAAAGATTTTACAGGCTTTTCTGATTTGAAAAAGCCAGATACTTGCACTAAAATACCAGCCAGCATCTCAGTAAATTCAGACAAGATTTCTGATGTCCGATGTCTACTATTGGGTGCTGGAACTCTTGGATGTGATGTTGCTCGCATTCTTATGGTCAGTGACTCAGTATTGTGAATGATGTTACTTGTATGTTAAAATAGTTAAAATACAACTTCTACTTATACTCGGTGAAAACCAACTTTGCAGGACTGTGGTGTACGGAAACTAACAGTAGTTGATAGTGGTCGTGTAGTTGTATCAAATTTAGCGAGACAATCACTCTATACTTTGATGATCGTGGTGCTCCAAAAGCAACTGCAATACTTAGGCATCTAGTGGAGAGATGTCCTTCAGTGGTGAGTTTTCATTTTGGTGCCCTAAAAAACTATATTAGTTCCTTCTTTTTCCTTTTACTGTTTTCTCATCTTAATGAATATGTGCCATGTGCTCATGTAGGATGCACAAGGCATTAGAATGGAAATACCTATGCCTGGGCATCCTGTGTCTCCTGGTGAAGCAGATGGTGTGCTCCAGGATTGTGAGCTCCTTAAGGAATTAGTGGCGCCCCATGATGCTGTCTTCTTGTTGACCGACACAAGAGAAAGTAGGTGGCTTCCAACTGTCCTCTGCTCTAATGAAAACAAGGTGAACCCTCTAGGCATCCTTGAATAAATGTAAACCTTGAATAATATGCTAATGCCCCTCTGCACTGCAGATTGCTATTACTGCAGCATTAGGGTATGATAGTTACCTTGTCATGCGACATGGGGCTGGTCCTGGCATAAGCTGTGAAGCTTCCAATGTGGCCACTGCCACAGATAAGCTGTCCACAGAGGATGCCCTTGGCCGTCAAAGGCTGGGGTGTTATTTCTGCAATGACGTCATTGCTCCTGTTGATGTAATGTTCCATGGTTTGGAAATCGTACTTTGTTTTGCTTTTAATATGTTACCTACTACAATCATGGCATTTTGTTTAATGCAGTCTGTTTCCAATCGGACACTGGATCAACAATGTACAGTGACACGACCTGGATTGGCCTCTATTGCATCTGGACACGCCGCAGACCTTTTCACAAGAATGTTGCATCATCCAGATGGGTAAGCAACTGGGCACCTGCTGGAAGCTGGAACGATACCATGACTTCCTGTGTTATCATTTCCAAGGAAGATGCTAACTGCATCCAGTGAACAAAAAGCAAAGAAGTCTGATAAATACTTCTACCTGTTGCAGGATACATGCTCTAGGAGAGATTGCTGGTACAAGCAGTGATCATGAGCATGGCCTATTACCTCACCAGATGCGTGGATCACTATCGCAATACAACTTGTTAACCCTGATGGGCTATTCTTCGAGTAATTGCACAGCATGTTCCAATGCGGTATGTATACTTTCTACTCTTGCACAACAGCATGCTAGCACTTTCCGTGACTTGTATGAATTTTAGAGTTTCTACATGAGTTAGTACGAGTTAGTAGTGGATACTTGTACGTTTAGAGTCACTGCATGTCTGTTGCATGTACAGTACAAGTTAGCTTGTTAGCCTACGCTAGTCAGAAGGGTGTGCGTTTGGGCATGTTATGAGACCTGGCTTGATCAGGGCACCACGTGTGGACCATTTCATTGCGGCTTAAGCTTTTTCTTTTTTTATGTGGAACGGGCATGCACAAGATCAGGCCAGGGCAATTGATACATGCTCCCTTGCTCATGTAAGCAGTAAGCTGGAATATGAACCAAGCTAGTACTCGGCATGCTTGTTGCTTTAACTGAGAAATACAGAGAAAAGCCGTGCTGTCATCACAAAAACCTCTGCTGCTCGTGTCCCGATTTAGTTCTGAGAGTGCAAACGATACTAAAATTTGCTGACAGAGTGAGAGCTATGCGCTCTTGTATTCCCGTTTCTTTAAAAAACTATGCTACCTATCTGTTATCTGATTACATGCAAAACATCACAGGTATTGTCTGAATATCGGAGGAGAGGAATGGACTTTGTGATGCAAGTGATCAATGAACCAACTTATCTGGAAGACCTAACTGGCCTCACAGACTTGATGAAATCAACATCTTACTCACAGGTCGAGTGGGTAGATGAAACTGATGACGAAGACGATTTCGTTGAGGTCTAATATATGACAATGGTTTTGACTACTGTGAATATCATTTCCTACAATTTGATACAAGAGATGGCGAAATGGCATTGTCATGGAATGGAATGACTTGTCCCAACAATACGAAGCATTCAAGCAACCACCGTATAAACACTTCTGACATCCAGCCACCACGATGCCAGCTTTTCATATACTTGTAACGCACAAAAACAAGCGTAGCCAAATACTTATTTTCTGCTTGGCTCGATGTCTACTTCAGTTGGTTCGATGTTTGTTTCTGCTTGTCTCAGTGTAAAATTGAGAGCTGGAGATGTACTGATAACTGAACGTGTAACGTTCGCCTTGTTTACATAAGACTGGAGTAGCTCCCTTGCTTTTCTCTCTTCCTCCTTGCCTACGGACACACTCTTCCTCGTCTACGGAGACATGGGCGCAGCCCCTCTTGCTTCTGGGGCTTTTCTCCCACCTTTCCCTCGTCTACGGGAATCCTCTTAATTCCTCTCCCTCATCTACGGAGACAAGGGCCGAATGTAATAATGCTGATCGTGAGTATTTATATCTCCATGGCCCGAATATGACATGCTACATCAAAAAGAAAAGGTACAACGTTTGTTCATGTATTCGTATATAGGTTTATGAGATGAAAGCTCTCTATACAAGAACACAGATTGCCGGCAGCAGAAGTCACAACTGATTGAAAGAAGATAAACCAAAATGAAAAATGTGGTCTCAGTAACATTCATCTGTATGTACAAGATACATGATATCACCCAGCAGCCTGGAAGTCCCCGAAGTCATCATCCACAGTTTCTTGCTCCATCTTCTCCGCAGCAGCAGCTGGTACCTCCGAAGCAGGTTCACCTTTGGAGGGGGAGTGCTGGTTCTGCTGGTGGGTTCAGCAGCTGGTTGCTTTTGGAGAGGAAATTCTGCTTTGAAAGGCGAAGCAGCGACTCCATCCGTTGAGAGACAGGCGAAGGTGGTGGTGGGGAAGTTTAAGGGACACGGGGGCCTCCTTTGGTGTTTGTCTTATCATTCAATGAGAGCTTGTTTAGACCTTGCTCAAAAAATGCAGATTTTGTCTTTTTGTGCCAGTTTCTTTCTGCACAGGATAAAAGTGGAAGCCAAACACTCAGGAAATAATTACAGAAAGATAAATGTAGATATAAAGGTTGAATGAAAAGGGATGCATGCTATAAAAATTATGAACAGACGCTTTATTTACACAAAATTTGGCACAGCACTGCAACGCTTTATTTACACAAAATTTGGCACATCACTGCAAATACCCTTCAATGCAGTACAGGAGCACTCTTTTTTTTCAGGTTCCTTCCTATAAGAGTAGCTCAAAAAGCCTCAAATTAAATATCTACAGATATGCAAAGGATGTGCTGCTTAAATGCCATAAGAATGTAGATAGGAACTATGTGTAAACGGAATTATATGCAAATATTCTAGATAAACTCGTCATATGTTGACCATGCTTTTTCAGACACATAGATTGGCAAGGATCCCATGATCCAGCAGTTTACTGCAAAACTATCAATAATCATTTCCACCTAATGCAGCACCACATCCAATATTCTAGTTCTGCGGACCTTAGGAAGAGCAATCTCTCGTCAACAGGATGTGATGCCATTTCCTTCCAGAAAACTTTTAGATGAAAACTTACATTTTTAAGCTGAAGAACCAACGTCTCTCCTTCTTTGAGGCTATAATCCACTGATGATTGCTTCTCATAATGCTGAACCATCTCTTCAGCAGCCTTCTTCTGTTTAAATATCTTTGATAATGTAAGAGAAGCACAAATCATAGAAAAAAACTAGTGCATCATATAAAGAAGATACTGGAAGCATAATCACAAAATGATGATTGCAGAAATGAACTGAATCCCTTCTTGAAAATATAGAAATATTTCATGGAATTCACATTAAAACACGATTGCCAAATAAACTAAGATCAGACTGCACAGGTAGAAGATCAAATAATGAGATGTTAAAAGCCATCAGGCAACAATCTATAATGTAGTGCTAATCGAAAATCAATGATCAATGGCCACATCAAAAAATAATTCCACATATAGAACTCCTATTCGTTGAGGAATCGCCCAGGAAAAGAAAATCACGTGATTTTGCAAAGTATGATTTCATAATATGTTTCAAATGAACAGAAGGATACTTCATATGATCATGCGTAGCAGCTTGGAAGTCATATGCTTCCAGGTCTTTCCGGAAGCCTAAACCTATGAAAGCATGACGCTGACGCCCACCTGAAGTTGACGATAAAATTTGTTATGCTAATATATTACCCAACGTGAGACTGAAGTGGCCACATCAATTCAACATTAAGTACCAAATACTATGATCCTCTAAGACCTCAACTCAACACTAACCACTAAGTAGAACATTAAGGTACAAGGATGTCATAGAGCCCACAAAGAGAGACAAAGAAATTGAGCCTAGCTCTCAGTTGGTTGAGGGTGTGGACATACACCACAAACACCTGAAAGTCCTCATTGAGGGGAATTTGAGTTCTTATTTCTTCTTAATACAACCCTATTCCTTCTTAGTGCTACCTATTTCTTAATACTCCATAGTTTCATCAATGGAGTTTTCTTGGTTCTTTAAGCTGTGGCAAATGAAGGATCCTTGTGGTGTAGAGCTGAAGCAATAAATCTCTGAGTATTATGCTCAGATTT